>QODF01000034.1:1929649-1965874 GCA_024372805.1 Oostethus manadensis | reverse complement strand
TCTGGCCCGTCACCTAGAACCTGTTTGCCTTGGGAGACCCTACCAGGGGCATAAAGCCCCCGACAACATAGCTCCTAGGATCACTCGGGCACTCAAACCCCTCCACCACAATAAGGTGGTGATTCACGGATGGGAACCTAATATACCAAAAATGACAACTTTATTTTGTTTTGTTTCTCATATTACAATTTTTTTAAGTAGCATTTTTTTCTTTAATATTTCTTCTTTATGTTATTTAAGTCACATTATATTTTTCTCTTGATATTTTGATTTTATTGATGTTAACTATTTAAACTTTCTTGTTGTACATTATGGTTTTATTACCATAATATTTTGACCTGATTCCCACAATATTATGCCATCCATCCATTTTCTATGCCGCTTAACCCCATTAGGGTCGCGGATCCACAATATTATATTTATTCTTATTATTATTATGATTATTATTACCATTATTTTACAACCATAACTAATTTCCCCTTTCCTAATGTAAATTTCCTTCTTGTTATGGCTTTATTTAGTATTTTGACTATTTATTATTATTTATTTATTTAAATATATATTATTTCCACAGTATTGTAGCTTTTTGTCCTTAACATTTTTATTTTAATTTTAATATTATGACTTTTAAAAATAAATGTTTGTATGTCAATGTTATGCTACTAAAATGACGTTATTTTTCTTTATGATATCACAACTTCATAAAATAACGACTTTCTCAGAAGATTGCAATTTTTTTCTATCTAGTATTTAAATATAATACTTATTATTTAAATATGATGAGATTATTTAGATTTTATTTCAGGTTATGCTGATGTAGTTGTTTTGTTTTTTTTAGGTGTCTTGTTAAATCATATTTTTAGAATGTACCATAAGTTTTTCTCTGTTACCTTTTTTCTTTTTATAGTTTTCCATCTATTTCAGTTTTCTTCCTGTAAATTATGGCTTTATTCCCATATCTTGACTTTAGTCCCACAGGAACAAAAAAATGTATATTTTTTAAAATAATATTGGCGACTAAATTGTCCACAGGTATGAATGTGAGTGTGAATGTTTGTGTGTCTATATGTGTCCTGTGATTGGCTGGTGACCAGTCCATGGTGTATCACGCCTCTCGCCCAAAGTCAGCTGGGATAGGCTCCAACATACCGGTGACCCTAATGAGGATAAGCGGTATAGAAAATGAATGAATGAATATTCCGACTTTTAAAAAGTGTTTGTTATTTTTCCTTTTTTATTCTTGTAAAATTAAGACTTTTTCTCATTGAATGACAACGTTTTTTCTCCTAATACTTAATTAATTGGTGACTAAATTGTCCATAGAAATGAATGTGACGGTGAATGGTTTTTTGTCTATATGTTGGTTATATGGTCGGATTGATTTTCATTAACGTATAGAAAACCTGTTTGACTTTCTAAATGCGGGTTTGACATCATTAGAGCCCTCTAAACATGAAGGATGAATCCCAGTTTTTTGCCACATTTTAGCACCCTTACCCCTTGGTTTTGCATGTTCACAAAATTTAAGTGGTGTCCCAATTCTCTTTAAGTCTTGGGGAAAAGGGTAAGGTCCAAGGGTGTACAGCCTTCGAAACCAAGTGTGGTCGGGGACCAGACTGAGTTTATTCGGAGACCACACTCCAGCGCCAGAGCGAAGAGAGAAAGAAGCATGTAAATGTAAGTAATTAGGCATAATTGTTGATTTTCACAGTAACGTCAGTCAATTTTATTAGATAACCATGTCATATATCGGCCATGTTTTGAATCGCTAGTTATAACAAGCCGGCTAACGCCGACATCTAACTTCACTGCATTTCATAAATGATTAGATAACCACATTAGCTTGTTAACAAACAAGTTGTATTTAAAAATTGCTCGTTAGCAAGGGGAGTCTACTTTATTTAAGTGTACTGTGATTGATGTAACGGAGCACATCGTAGCAAAGTCTGTTTGCTGTGATTTCTAACCACCCCAGTCCACCACCAGTTCTCATGCTGAGATGTGTTCAGCGTACAGTGTGGATGGGCAGGAAGTGAGCTAAATAAAAAATGTAAACAACATGGCCATATGTGGACAGCACTGCAGATTATCAAAGTTTTGGACTCCAAACTTGTCCCATCTACTTTTTATACCGTCACTCTATACAGTATTTGTATTCAGCACACTATTACTATGCTGCTGCTCCGGTTGTATTTACAATGAATAAATTGTTGCACGCCATCAATCATGTATGTGTCTTTGCTGCAGGAGCCAACTGAAGTCAGCCCTCTGCTACACCACACAGCACTCCAGGACCATTCAAAAGCTGCAATCCCAGTATGGAAACGTCAAATGCAACAAAATGCCGTACGAGAGCAAGGCCAAAACAGGAAAGGTTTATAAATGTTGAAATAATGCTTGACAAGGCTTATCAAGTTTATGTTGTTATTTCTATATCAAAAGTACTGTATAGTTTATATTTTTTATATATGGTACAGTGGTGGTTGTAAGATGTTATTTATTAGAGTTGTTTGACAATAAATGTGACAGTTTGTAAAAATCTGCCTTTTTTTATTTCAAAAAGGTGTTCTGATGTAAGCTATATAACATTGAAATCATGTAAACATGTATGCATCTTACTTTATGGTCTTTTCCTTTCGGCTTATCCCTTCAGGGGTTGCCACAGCGAATCAATTGCCTCCATCTAACTCTGTCTTCTGTACCCTTTTCTATTGCGCCAACTTACCTTCATGTCCTCTTTCACTACACCCATAAACCTCCTCTTTGGTCTTCCTCTAGGCCTCCTGCCTGGCATTTCAAAACTCAGCATCCTTCTACCAATATATTCACTATCTCTCCTCTGGACATGTCCGAACCATGTTTCTTTTATTTTTTTTCAATTTTTTTCTGTTTTCTTTTTTTCGAACTATGGCCCACCGGCTGTACTTTGGACACCGCGGGACTAGAGTCATGGCTTTCAGCTCTGAAGCAAAAAAGCTGAGTTTTTTTGTGTCTAAGTACTTCTGACACTGACAAATAGGAGTCTAAGTAGGCTGGAAAAAGGGACAATTTGACAACAATACAAAAAAATGACGTGTTTTTCCGCAGTTCAGGATCAGGCGTTGCAGAGTCTTGACTGACACCGTGCAAACAAAGCTCTGCGGCGTCCTGACACTGTATCTTCTCATGGCTGTTTGTGAACTACAGACAGACTTCCCCGTTGATGCCACAGTTTCCACAATTTTACTGGTCGATGTAATTGGTCCTGAGCTACTGTGTGTACATGAGAAGAGTGGCGTAAAACCCCCCGATGTCGCTAATAGGCTGTCAGAATGGCAAGGTGTAAATAACCAAATAATATAATTGAGAAATCCCGGGGGGCCAAAAAGGACATCCTGGTTTCACATCATGGTTTATTTTTGAAACACTTGTAGGGTTCGGCTTTGAAGTTTGTCTTTAAAGGTTAATTTGGTAAACCATTGCCGTTACATCATAACAACTTCAGCAAGATGTCTGATTTGTCTGGCCTCATGAACGAAACAATGGTGTCTTTGTGAGTAGGAAGTGCAGGAGGCACAAGAGCCAATGAAGCTTTGGGGACATGCACGCGGAAGGGTCGGGGGGATAATCCAACTAAGATAATCCAACCAAGTGTGACAAATAGGTTGAGGCGAGGGTATATTATGGAAATTCACCATAACTTTGTCCAAAGCCTGCAACTTCCCAGCACATTTTGGCTAATTGTCGTCAATTTCAATGTGTCCATTCAAACACACACATCAACTGTCTATTTCAAGAGGGTCCAAACTTTTCCAGCAAGGGCCACATTGTGAAAAAAAAATTGCCACTTTTAATTATGTAAAGCAACACATGTAAATGTGCTAAGACGTTATAAATATTTTAAGAAAAAACTGCATGAGATTTTTTTATAAAGGTGAAATAGCTCATTAATATCAACTTCACGCTTTGACTTATTTCCCTCATTTTTTTTTTTGTTAAAAAGAACTTTCTTTTTTATTTCAATTACAACTTTTTGTTTAGTTTATTTCTGATATTACAGTAATATTACAAAGTATTTGCACGTCTGTTACTAAAATTGTTATATTTGTTTGTTTGTTTTTAAAATAATATTACGACTTTAGGAAGCCATGGGCCCCACATGGGGTAGCATGTTGGCACAGTCAGGAGGTTCAGGGTTCGAATCTCCGTTGGGCATCTCTGTGTGGAGTTTGCATGTTCTCCCCGTGCCTGCGTGGGTTTCCTCCCATACTCCATAAACATGCATGTTAGGTTGTTTTGTTTGTCATAATATTAAGACTTTAAAGTTTTGTTTAATATTTCAGCTTTATAATGATGGATTTGAAAATGGATGGATTTCAACTTTATGCTACTAAAATTATGTTATTTGTCCTCATATTATGACGTTCCTTTTTTCGTTGAATTAGAAATTTTTTCCTCTTAATATTTTACATTTGTTGTTGTAAAATGACCCCTGATTGTACCATTTTTGCGGCTTTTTTAAAGTTATGTTTTTACATTGTGCTGCGGGCCAATAAAAAACAGCCACGTTTCGCAAACGTCTCCCGGGAAACACTTTGGACACCCCTATCCCTTTTAAAACTTAGAAATATAGATGGGATTTTTTGACATGAAGTTGTATGACAGCCCCATCAGCAGTGTAGTGCATCAATTTTGGCAGTTTTGTGATGCGAGTGTGTTATTCTTTTGAACACATATTGTTTTGAGAAGCTGAAGTTTTTACTTGAGTGACCACAGCAACTAACCGGAACTGCTTTCCTCAGCACCAAAATCCAACCAGTGGGGGTTAAGTCATTACTTATGACTACACTGCTGATGAGGATGCAATGTGAACTTTACCTTTAAACCAGTAGGTCGCAAAATTGCGACAGGCAACGGTGCTGAATTTAACAATCCTTAGAGACAAATACGATGCCTCATGTAGTCACTATTTTACACCAGGAGATGGCGGACATCTGTAACTTCAATCTGAGCGACATTTGTGGGCGTTTCTATGCAAAGTTTTGGAGTTTAATGAGTTTGAACCCCTGTGTACACTTTGCTTCACCGTGTTCGGGGTGGCAGAAGGGGACGTCCAAGAGGAAAATTTTACTGCACAAAGCTTGTGATTGTCATGTTTGCCATATTTTAGTTTGTATATTGTCTAAAAATATTTCTCATTCGTTTCTCCTAAAAGATAACAAAGGGTGCGTGTAGCATGAGTGGTCAAAACAAAAGGTGGATATAGCATTAATGTTGTTCATAATATTACAACATTACATTTTCTCATTAGAATACAACTTTTTTTCTCATTTACAGTACAACAGTTTCCCAGTGTTCTCAATGGATGCTGGGTAAACTACGTGCAATTGTCATATTTTGTAGAAGTAGCTCATAAAGCTAGCCCTCCCACTAGACAGCTTGCAACCACGTAAGATATCTGTGGCCCTTCCGTTCGGGACCACTCAACCATAATACTGAAAAACATCATCCTTAACACATTGCAACTTATTTGAAAAACATGCAGAGGACTCAGTTTTTAGACTGCCCGCAAAAATCCTGTGAAATCCAAGAGAGACTGATTGGTTGGAGCTTCATGCGGATGCCCCTTGTGTCTGATTGAGTAGAGGCTAAAGATGCAAAAGATGCCCTTTGTGTGAGTAATTGGAGGAATAGGAACGGCAAATACCAGACACGGGGTGGACAATGATAAAATGGGGACAGCAGTTCTTTTCTTGTTTTTGACAGCCAATGCCAGCTGACCATCCATTCAGTGTGGCAGGTGCTGAGGGATCTGCCAGAGAGCTTGGGCATCCTTGGGAACTTCCTGCTTCCCTGGTTATTCTCTTGATTGTGGTAGCTGTAGTGTGTTACAGGCACACACAATGATATCAGGCATTGTGTCTTGGAGTAACACCATTGTATGATCCCAATAATAACAATAATATGGTAACAATAAAATGCTCTTTAACCGCTTTGTGTAAGATTTTTTGGGGGGCAAAGGTTTGGCCTGTATTTTTTCCCCAGAAATGTGTGTCTTCAAAATAACTAGTTTGGATGTATGGACACACTGGAAAGCACACTGGTACAATTGATGTGTACAAAATGTATTACGGTGTATGGTTACACCCTGCTCCTCCCTGAGTCACCACCCTATCGTGGTGGAGGAGTTTGCGTGTCCCACTGATCCTAGGAGCTAAGTTGTCGGGGGCTGTCATGCCTCTGGTAGGGTCACCCATGACAAACAAGTCCTAGGGGAGGGACCAGACAAAGAGTGGCTCAAAAGACCCTAATGATGAATGATACAATTGGACTTCGTTTTCCCTCGCCTGGACGCGGGTCACCGGGGCCCCCCTCTGGAGCCAGGCCCGGAGGCGGGGCACGATGGCGAGCGTCTGGTGGCCGGGCCTGCACCAATGGGGCCCGGTCGGGCACAGCCCAAAAAGGTAACATGGGTCCCCCCTCCCATGAGCTCACCACTCGTGGGAGGGGCCAAAGGGGTCGGGTGCAAAGAGAGCTGGGTGGCGGCCGGAGGCAGAGGCCTTGGCTGGTCCGATCCTCGGCTACAGAAGCTAGATGTCAGTACGTGGAATGTCACCTCTCTGGCGGGGAAGGAGCCTGAGCTGGTGCGTGAGGTGGAGAAATTCCGGCTAGATATAGTCGGACTCACCTCAACGCACTGGACGGGTCCTGACTGTTGTTTGCGCTTATGCGCCAAACGGCAGTTCAGAATACCCGCCCTTTTTGGAGTCCTTAGAAGTACCTTAGAGTGCTCCCTCGGGGGATTCCCTTGTTCTGCTGGGTGACTTCAACGCTCATGTTGGCAGCGACAGTGAGACCTGGAGAGGTGTGATTGGGAGAAACGGCCCCCCTGATCTTAACCCGAGTGGTGTCTTGTTATTACACTTCTGTGCTCGTCACGGATTGTCTATAACGAACACCATGTTCAAGCATAAGGGTGTCCACATGGGCACTTGGCACCAGGACACCCTGGGCCGCAGTTCGATGATTGACTTTGTGGTTGTGTCGTCGGACTTGCGACCACAGGTTTTGGACACTCGGGTGAGGAGAGGGGCGGAGCTGTCAACCGATCAGCACCTGGTGGTGAGTTGGTTTCGATGGTGGGGGAGGATGCCGGTCAGACCTGGCAGACCCAAACGCATTGTGAGGGTCTGCTGGGAACGCCTGGCAGAGTCCCCTGTCAGAAGGAGTTTTAACTCCCACCTGCGGGAGAGCTTTGACCATGTTCTGAGGGAGGCAGCGGACATTGAATCCGTGTGGGCGATGTTTCGTGCCTCCATTGTCGATGCAGCCGATCGGCGCTGTGGCCGTAAGGTGGTCAATGCCTGTCGTGGCGGTAATCCCAGAACTCGTTGGTGGACACCAGTGGTGAGGGATGCCGTCAAGCTGAAGAAAGAGTCATATCAGGCCGTCTTGGCCCATGGGACTCTGGAGGCAGCTGACAGGTACCGGAAGGCCAAGCGGTCTGCAGCTCTGGCGGTCGCTGAGGTAAAAACCCGGACATGGGAGGAGTTGGGAGAGGCCATGGATACCGACTTCCGGAATGCTTCAAAGAGATTCTGGACCACCATCCGCCCTCTTCGGCAGGGGAAGCAGTGCACAGTCAACACCGTGTATGGTGGGGACGGCGTGCTGCTGAACTCGACTCGAGATGTTGTGGACCGGTGGAGGGAATACTTTGAAGACCTCCTCAATCCCCCCGACACGCCTTACAACATGGAAGCAGTGCCTGGGGACTCTGAGTCGGGTTCGCCTATCTCTGGGGCTGTGGTCACCGAGGTGGCCAAAAAGCTTCTTGGTGGCAAGGCCCCGAGAGTGGATGAGATCCGCCCGGAGTTCCTTAAGGCCCTGGATGCTGTGGGCGTGTCTTAGTTGACACGACTCTGCAGCATTGCGTGGACGTCAGGGTCGGTGCCCCTGGACTGGCAGACCGGGGTGGTGGTCCCGCTTTTCAAGAAGGGGGACCGGAGGGTGTGTTCTAACTATCGTGGGATCACACTCCTCAGCCTTCCTGGTAAGGTCTATTCAGGGGTTCCGGAGAGGAGGATTTGCCGGATAGTTGAATCTCGGATTCAGGAGGAGCAGTGTGGTTTTCGTCCTGGTCGTGGAACTGTGGACAAACTCTATACTCTCGGCAGGGTCCTTGAGGGTGCATGGGAGTTTGCCCAACCAGTCTACATGTGTTTTGTGGACTTGAAGAAGGCATTCGACCGTGTTCCTCGGGGAATACTGTGGGGTGTGCTCCGGGAGTAAGGGGTATCGGACCACCTAATCCAGGCGGTTCGTTCCCTGTATGACCAGTGTCAGAGTTTGGTTCGCATTGCCGGCAATAAGTCGGACCCGTTTCCAGTGAGGGTTGGACGCCGCCAGGGCTGCCCTTTGTCACCGATTCTGATCACTACTTTCATGGACAGAATTTCTAGGCGCAGCCAGGGCGTTGAGGGGTTCCAGTTTGGTGGCCGCAGGACTCGATCTCTGCTTTTTGCAGATGATGTGGTCCTGTTGGCTTCATCGAGCAGTGACCTTCAACTCTCACTGGATCGGTCTGCAGCTGAGTGTGAAGCGGCTGGAATGAGAATCAGCACCTCCAAGTTCGAGTCCATGGTTCTCGCCCGGGAAAGGGTGGAGTGCCATCTCCGGGTCGGGGATGAGGTCCTGCCTCAAGTGGAAGAGTTTAAGTACCTCGGGGTCTTGTTTGCGAGTGATGGAAGGATGGAATGCGAGATTGACAGGCGGATTGGTGCGGCGTCTGCAGTGATGCGGACTCTGCACCGATCTGTCGTGGTGAAAAGAGAGCTGAGCCAAAAGGCAAAGCTCTTGATTTACCGGTCGATCTACGTTCCTACCCTCACCTATGGTTATGAGCTTTGGGTAGTGACCGAAAGGACAAGATCGTGGGTACAAGCGGACGAAATTAGTTTTCTCCGCAGGGTGGCTGGGCTCTCCCTTAGAAATAGGGTGAGAAGCACTGTCATCCGGGAGAGACTCGGAGTAGAACCGCTGCTCCTCCGCATTGAGAGGAGTCAGATGAGGTGGCTCGGGCATCTGGTTAGGATGCCTCCCGAACGCCTCCCTGGGGAGGTGTTCAGGGCACGTCCAACCGGTAGGAGGCCTCAGGGAAGACCCAGGACACGTTGGAGAGACTATGTCTCTCAGCTGGCCTGGGAACGCCTCGGCATCCGCTGGGAAGAGCTAGACGAAGTGGCCGGGGAGAGGGACCTCTGGGCTTCCCTGCTTAGGTTGCTTCCCCCGCGACCCGACCTCGGATAAGCGGAAGAAAATGGATGGATGGATGGTTACACCCTGAGTATGCACTGAATACACTCCTCCCTTGTGAACATTGAACATTGGTCGCCAGTTGAATTTGGCTGGCGACCGGTCCAAGGTGTACCCTGCCTCTCGCCCGGTGACTAGTCCAGATGAGATGAGCTCCAGCATACCCGTGCGACCCTACTGAGATGGATGGCTGCATACAGTAAAAAAATTAAAAAGCACATTTAAGCAAATTATACGTATTCTTGGCCTGAATCAGTGGTTCTCAATTATTTTCTGGGCTCTGTTTTTTGAAGTGCATCGTGAAGCTCAAACAGCGCCATTACCGTAGTATTATAAACTGGCCACTAGGTGTCAGTAATGTTACATTGATAAGACAATGGCCACCAGTAAGTAAACTGACAATGTTATCATGTAAGTCTATCTTATGTCCTATTTTGGCCTATTATGTCTACTATATTGGCTAGTAAGAGTGTAAAGGTGACTACAGAGGTGTTATTTCATGTCTAGATGGCTCTAAAAATGTCAAAAAGCATATTTAGAAGGTCATAAATTGTTCAGTTTATTGTGAAGGAATCCTACTTTGCGGAAATTCACTTATCACCGTCTGGAACCAGTTAATTGCCATAATTGAGGGATTACTGTATATAGAATAGAATGGAGTCAACTATGTGTTCTAAAAGAGAGATGGATTGATGATGAAACCTGCAGGATAAAAATGTGGCGGTCTGGAATTGGAAGTTGGCAAGTTGAAGAAAAAAGTGCAGGTCTGTGTGGTTGTTGTTTAGCTTTTTTTCTAATAAAGTCACTTTTTTGGGGGGGGGGATGACACCTGTGTGGTGAAGTACCAGAGTATACTGCCCAACAGAGCAAATCCATGCCCACCCCGCTGCCTACATGAGAAGTAGACATTTGTAATCTTTGACAGGACAGATTTACCAATGTGATTTTTTTTTAATCCATAATCTGCTTGAGCCTTTGAGTAAATTGACACACATATTCAATTATACACTGATAACTTGGCTTTTCGGGTCATTGCGTGTTACAGAGGAATGTTGTAGATAATAATCTGTGTTTTTACACACACGGACAACGAGACTCTTCTAAAGAGCTTTTTTTGAGTTGGCTTATGTCACGGGGGTCCAATCGTTTTTCCAACAAGGGCACACGGTGAAAAATTACCACGTTTTGCTGGGCAATAATTGTCCTACAAATCATTTTTGAGACCTTTTTTTTTATTAAATATATGGCAGAATAACGAGTATAAAAAGCAATAAAATTTAATATCTCAAAAGTATTTAATGTTGTAATCGAAATGTCAAGAGCTTTTAAATAAATTAAACAAAAACCATAATAAATTGAAAAATCTCAATGAAAATAAAATGGACTCTCAGTCTCTTTTAGAATAAAATGCATTTAGCAAAATTGACAGTCATAACCAAAAATAAAAAATAGACACACGCAGCTTTGTCGTGTATTGCTAAACTAATGTAGGGGGTCATATTTGAGCTGGATGACATACAAGGTGGCTGAGTAAAATGCAATGTTTCTGTTGTCCTTTAGCGTCTTTCACGTGGTCATACAGTTCAGGAATGATTGGATTTTCCTGTACATTCTCCCAGGCAATTCCCACTATCTGTCAAACATTTCTAACCTTTCCCCAAATGCTGGCTTTTCAACCTCATTCAAAGGTTATGTTTCTTTTGCAATGTAGCGAGCGACACTGTCTGTGAGCGCGCACCATTTTGCGTTGTTTTGTTTACATTTATTTTCATTTATGTACTTTACTGCTGATTGCATTCTAAGCATTCAGCTTAGAAACCATCGCTTTTGTGCCGTTATTCGTATTAGCATTTGCTTGCTAACTTGCTGTATCCAAAGTAAATTGCATATTACATTACATCAATAGTAAAGTACATTATTGTTCTTCATAATATTACAACATTATATTTTCTCATTAGAATACAACTTCTTTTTCTCTTTAACTGTTTCAACTTTTGTCTTGGATTATTTTATAATAATTAGAACTTTGTTCCCATAATACTTCGACCTTATTCTCTTATTTTCCCCCCTATCAATTTTTCCCAAATGTACAACTTTTAAAAATATAGATTTAAAATAATCGATTATTATCAATAATAACCCCCCGCAGACCCACCACCTGCAAGGGCAAGCATAAGGGTCCGGTGCTTTGTGATTTGGGCAGTGGTCGAGGGCGGGTGTCCAAATCTGGTTCTAGAGACATGGAATGTCACTTCTCTGGTGGGGAAGGAGCTCGAGCTTGTGGAAGAGGCGGAGAGATTCCGACTAGATATAGTCGGACTCACCTCAACCGACAGTACTCTGGGACCAAATTCCTTGAGAAGGGCTGGATCATCCCCAGTAAACGAGAGGGTTATTTCCCTACGCCTTAGGGCTGGGGAAAGGGTCCTGACTGTGGTTTGCGCGTACGCGCCGAACGGCATTTCAGAGTACCCAGCCTTCTTGGAGTCTATCAGAGGGGTGCTGGAGAGCACCCCAGCTGGTGACTCCATAGTTCTACTGGGAGACTTCAACGCCCATGTGGGCAATGACAGTGTGACTTGGAGGGGCGTGGTTGGGAAGAACGGCCTCCCTGACCTGAACTGGACTTCTGTGCCTGAACTGGACTTCTGTGCGAATTACAGTTTGTCCATAACAAACACTATGTTCGAACATAAGGATGCCCATAAGTGCACTTGGCACCAGGACACCCTAGGTCGCAGGTCTATGATCGACTTTGTGGTTGTATCATCAGACCTGCGTCCGCATGTTCTGGACACGCGGGTGAAGAGACGGGCTGAGCTGTCAACTGACCACCACCTGGTGATGAGTTGGATTAGATGGCGGGGAAAGATGCCGAATAGACCTGGCAGACCCAAACACGTAGTGATGGTGTGCTGGGAACGTCTGGCAGAGTCCCCCGTTCGTCGAGTCTTCAACTCTCATCTCCGGCAGAGCTTCGCCTGCATTTCGAGGGAGGACCGGGGTATTGAGTCCGAATGGGCCGTATTCCGTGCCTCTATTCTTAAGCAGCCAGTTGTAGTTGCGGCCGAAAGGTGGTCGGTGCCAGTCGTGGTGGCAAGCCCTGAACCCGATGGTGGACACCGGGGGTTAGGGTTGCTGTCAAGCTGAAGAAGGAGTCCTATCAAGCATGGATGGCTTGCTATACTCCCGAAGCAGCTGATGGGTACCGGCAAGCCAAGCGGCACGCGGCTTCAGCGGTGGTCGAGGCAAAAATTCGGGTGTGGGAGGAGTTCGGTGAGACTATGGAGCACGACTTTCGGTTGGCCTCGAAGAGGTTCTGGCATACCGTCCGACACCTCAGAAAAGGGAAGCAGCCCCCAGTTCACACTGTTTACAGTGCGGACGGGGGCTTGCTGACCCTGACTGTGGAGATAGTTGGTCGGTGGAAGGAATACTTCGAGGCCCTTCTTAATCCCACTGACATGCCTTCCGTAGAGGAAGCAGAGTCTGAGTATACGTACGTGGACAGTTCTATTGACATGGCTGAGGTAATTGGGGTAGTTAAATCACTCACCAGTGGCAAGGCTCTGGGGGTAGACGAGTTCCGCTCGGAATTCCTCAAGGCTCTGGATGTTGGGGGACTGTGTTGGTTGACACGCCTCTACAACATTGCATGGAAGTCGGGAACAGTACCTCTGGACTGGCAGACCAGGGTGGTGGTCCCCATTTTTTAAAAAGAGTGACCGGAGGGTGTGTTCCAATTATAGGGGGATCACACTCCTCAGCCTCCCTGGGAAAGTCTACTCCAGGGTGCTGGAGAGAAAGGTACGACCGTTAGTCGAACCTCGGTTACAGAAGCTGCAATGTGGTTTTCGTCCCGGTCGCGGAACACTGGACCAGCTCTACACCCTTGCAAGGTTACTGGAGGGTATGTGGGAGTTTGCCCAATCGGTCTACATGTACTTTGTAGACCTGGAAAAGGCATTCAACCGTGTCCCTCGTGGTGTCCTCTGGGGGGTGCTTCGGGAGTACGGGATTGGTGGCGCGCTACTACGTGCCATTCGGTCCTTGTACAATCGAAGCAGGATCCTGGTCCGCATTGCCAGCAGTAAGTCGAGCTTGTTGCCGGTGAACGTTGGCCTCCGCCAAGGCTGCCCTTTGTCACCGATTCTGTTCATAATCTTCATGGACAGAATTTCTAGGCGCAGTCAAGGTGTTGAGGGAGTCCAGCTTGGTGACCTTAGGATCTCGTCTCTGCTATTTGCAGACGATGTTGTCCTTATGGCCTCATCAGGCTGTGACCTTCAGCGTTTACTGGAGCGGTTTGCAGCTGAGTGTGAAGCTTCTGGGATGAGACTCAGCACCTCCAAATCCGAGGCCATGGTTCTAAGTCAAAAACGGGTGGACTGTACCCTCCGGGTTGGGAGTGAGGTCTTGCCTTAGGTGGAGGAGTTCAAGTATCTCGGGGTTTTGTTCACGAGTGAGGGAAGGGTGGAGCGTGAGATTGACAGACGGATCGGTGCAGCGTCCGCAGTAATGCGGTCGCTGTACCCGACCGTTGTGGTGAAGAGACAGCTGAGCCGGAAGGCAAAGCTCTCTGTTTACCGATCGATCTACATTCCCACCCTCACCTATGGTCATGAGTTATGGGTCATGACCGAAAGAATGAGATTGCGGATACAAGCGGCGGAAATGAGTTTCCTTCGTAGGATGGCTGGACTCACCCTAAGAGAGAGGGTGAGGAGCTCGGCCATCCGGGAGGAGCTCAGAGTAGAGCCGCTGCTCCTTCACATTGAGAGGAGCCAGTTGAGGTGGCTCGGGCGTCTAGTCCGGATGCCTCCCGGGCGCCTCCCTGGTGAGGTGTTTCGGGCATGCCCAGTCGGGAGAAGGCCCCCGGGAAGACCTAGGACACGGTGGAGGGACTATGTCTCACAGCTGCCCTGGGAACGCCTTGGTGTCCTCCCGGTGGAACTGGCAGAGGTCACTGGGTACCGGGAAGTCTGGACTTCCCTACTTAAGCTGCTGCCCCCGCGACCCGGACCCGGATAAGCGGAAGAAAATGAATTGATGGAGATTTAAAATAACTTTTTTTGAAATATTTTCAAATATGTTCATATGCTAGGTTAATCTTCTATGCCGCTTATCCTCACCAGGGTCGTTTTTCATAAAATTACAACTTTTTTTTGTGTGTAATATTTAAATTTTATACTATTACAATGATTTATTTTTCTGTCGACACAGTCAGGAGATTTGGAAGATCAGGGTTCAAATCTCCGCTTGGGGATTTTTGTGTGGAGTTTGCATGTTCTCCCCGTGCATGGGTGAGTTTTCTATGGGTCCTACAGTTTCCTTACACAAAACACGCATGTCAGGTTAATCGGTAACTATAAATTGTCCATATGTATGAATGTTGAGTGTGAATGGTTGTTTGTGTATATGTGCCCTGCAATTGACTGGCGACCAATTCAGGGTGTACCCCAGCTCTCGCCTCAAGTCAGCTGGGATACGCTCCAGCATACCCACACAACCCTAATGAGGACATGTGGGATCGAAAATGTATGGAAAATTCTAGCTGTTTTTTCCATTTGTGCTGTTGTTGTTTTTTAATTTTCCAACAATTTCAACTTTCCTCCTATATATTTTTTCCCTGCAATTACAATGTTATTCCCATAATATTCTGGATTTTTTTCAGATTTTCAAATTTTCCAAAAGTTACATTTCCACAAATTACATATTTGTTGTTTTGCTCGTCTCTTATAATACTTATATTACACATTTTTACATGATGGTTGTCTTTAATATACAGTATAAGTGTTTATATTCACGTTGTTGTTTTCTTCTTAAACATTTTTATCATGTGTGGCGGGCCAATAAAAAAATTGAGAATTACTCAATGTAAGTTTTGTCCTGCTGTGTGTGACTTATGATGTAATCGCAGTGTGACCTCATCACTGTTTGCTGTCTGAATCCATGCTCTGATCACCATTTGAAGGTAAATATTTCACCTATTAAGGGAATTTGGTAACTAGAAAAAAGGTTGCAGATGTACAGTATGTTGCATTTTATGATGTCTGGAGTCTTGCCTTCATTTGGTTGTCTTCCAGAGAGAGCACGTTGGAAGCACACCAAGATGGCTATGATTACATCGTGCACATTTTACTCACCAGTCCAACTCTATAACCCTGCAATGGCAAATTACACTGAAAAATATGTTTGCACAAAAAAAAGTCCATCTTTACCGTCTACAAGGTACTGATGGTGAATACATCCAATATATCTCATCGCAGTACTCCTACTGCCTGACATTTAGATTTACATTTAGATTTCCTGTGTCACTCAAGGCCCCGTTAAAGAAAATGATTGCGCAACATCTGACGTCATGTGCTGTTCATCTTCAGCAGCTGCAGCGCTTTAGTGGTGGAACATTTTCACCAAACACACAACGTGGATACAGAATATAAACCAGCGGGACACTCGGCACAAATACAAACGCAACACGTTTGTGTTTGCTTCCATCGTTCACGAGCCAAACCAAGGGGTGTCCGAACTATTTTAAAATACAGTTAAACAAGAAAGCTAATGAAAACAAAAATAGAAAAAAAAGTGATTTTACAAAATATTAGAATAAAGTCCATCCATTTTCTATTCCGCTTATCCATAATATTCAAATAAGAAGGTTTTATGAGCATAAATGCTAAGAGAAAAAAATATTTTTGTAGCATAAATTTTACATGTTACACACATTTGAAAGCCGTGTGAAAAAAGTGGAATACAGCAGAACCTCGACTTAAGAAAACCTTATACAAAAATCCGTAATACGAATTGGGCTTTGAATTTCCGACCCATTTAACAAAAAGATATATTCAAAATATAAAAATGAAAATGGAAAGTGCCGCCCAGAGTTTTGAATGTACTACACCGCCATACAACTCGCCTTCCCCCGGGGTGCAGATGCACCAAAGTAATGGATGCCATTGGCTACCTCGGTTGTCTCCCATCATCTTCATCCAATCACGGCAAAAAGCTCACGTGAATTGTTAAAAATTAAAATAAAGAAAATCATAGTGTTAAGTTTACTGTGTAATGTAGTGTATTCATTGAAATGAAGTTACAATATGTAAATTTACGTTTCATTTCTACCATCTGTCAAAACTCGATAAAAATAATTATGTTGTCATTAATTAAGTTTTTTTCCGGGTGGGTACAATTTTTACACTTTATACGACTACGGCAAATATGCAGTAAATCTTGTCTCATTTTTCGAAAATTCCAAGACTCGAAAGCCCCTCAGGAACAAATTAATTTAGTATCTTTGAGGTTCCACTGTTTTAAGAAAATCTTCCAAATATTATGGGATTAAAGTGATGTTGATAGGTTTTGAAATGTAGTGAGTCCCGAGGATCCACAGGGGGTGACTTCAGTGGGTCCCGAGGAAATTCAGTGGGTCCCCAATTAAAAATCATTATTTTCTTTCTCTTACTTAAGTTGTGTGTCATTAAAGCCAGTTAAGCCTTCTCTGCTGGCCTAAACACTGCCAGAAGCACCGACCCACATCCACACCTTAAATTCTAGCGTGTGTTGCATGAAAGTGTTTTCATTTATTCCCAACGGTCTATTACCTTTATTCTGTAACACATCTCTTTGCTGTGCTTTTTTCCAGAAGTGTATCTATAGTAGATATTTTTTGTCCAATCATATGATAGATGCCCCACATGATAGACGTTGGAGCGCGAGGTTGACAGACGGATCGTCGCAGTAATGCAGTCTCTGTACCGGACTGTTGTGGTGAAGAGAGCGCTGAGCCGGAACGCAAATCTTTCAATTTACTGCATAATCTGTGTTCCAACCTCACCTTTGGTCAAGAGCTTTGTGTGACGGCTGAAAGGAACGAGTTTGCGGATACAAGCGGCGGAAATGAGTTTCTGGACTTACCCTAAGAGAGAGGGTGAGGAGCTCAGAGCAGACCCGCTGCTCCTTCACATCGAGAGGAGCCAGTTGAGATGGTTCGGGCATCTAGTACGGATGCCTCCCGGACGCTTCCCTGATGAGGTGTTCTGGGCACGCCCAGCCGGCAGAAGGCCTCGGGGCAAAGCTAGGACACACTGGAGGGATTATGTCCCACAGCTGGCCTGGGAACGCCTGGGGGTTCCCTCAATCGAGCTGGAAGAGGTGGCCGGAGACCGGGAAGTCTTGAATTCCTTACTTAGACTGTTGGCCCCATGACCCAGACTCGGATAAGCGGAGGAAAATGGAATGGAATAATTAAATCAACCTAAGTCTTCCCAAATGCTGTAGTCAGTTAAGCATAGGTTGAGTGCACGTGGTCCCACTTTAACACCTTCCTTCTCTAGTACAAAATGACTACATTCGGTGGGCTTATTTTTTAGCAGATACGCGTCAAGCAACCCAATTTGCATCATGCCTGTGAAAACGACGTCATCATCTGTCCGGTTTTCCGGAAGTTACAACATAGATCGTTCACGCAAGCCCATTTCTCTGGTCAGCTATCACTCTGACTATCCCGTGCCTTTTTCTGTGAGGGGAACAGCAAAAACGAGTAGCTTTGCGAATACCACAAACAGCATAACCAAAAATGTGCTGAGTCAGAATTGCACACTTATGCTGCCCCCCCTCTATGGAGTTATCCGACTCTGTCCATCATTTTTGTGGTTTCTTCTGTTGGCTTAGGGGTAGATGGTGAGGCAGATGTTGGGGCCTCTGGGAATGGGGGTTGGCTTTTTCCTCAAACTTAGGGGGGAAAAAAGTGAGTCGAGATGCATACACTAAAAATGGGCCAACCACCTCAGGTTCTCCAGTTCAATGGCAGACACAGGAGCACTCATGGACAGCTTTAAATTTACCCAACAAAGGGCTTCACTGTACAATAGGGTTGCACAAAAAAGTCTTGTAAACAGTTTTACCTGGCAGGGGAGATACTATGATCAAGAAGGTGGTTCATCCAGGGTGAGGCTCCGGTTGTGCTGACCCCTGCAAATTCCCCAAATGTGGGAATCTTGACTGCTTAATTTATGGTATTGGGGAACTGCGTACATGCTCTCCCCTGATTTTCTGGAATTTACCCTCGTGGGACTAATAAAGGCATATCTTTACCAATTTATCTGTGAAGGTGGGTATCATTTCCACTTTAACGGAACTTTCGCATGGTTGGTTCTGGAACTAATTCGCAGAAAAGAAGGATTATCGTAGGTGAAAATCAACAACACCGATGGTGGGTAATTCTCACCCTGTACTTGCCTGCCAGGAAACACGTGCTTGCAAGAGTAAAGAAAATAAAATGACGGTACAAACAGAAAGGCCAGAAATGGTCCGTCTGTCATGGGAAATGACAAAGAGCTTCAACTTGGAAGGGAGAGCTTGTCCTGGGGGCTGCATTCAGGACTGGTCCCTCCCTAAACGCTTTTGTATGCAGAAATGGTGCTTGGCTGTGTTGATGCCGGTGCTTTGGTTTGGCTACTCGGATGGTTATATACTTGTATATTTACTAGAAATACCAAAACTGTATTTCTATGCTGTGTGAGAGAATACACGCACATACACACAGGCCTCGGTACAATCTTAATATCTCGACCTGATTCGAGAATGACCTCATCCCTGAAGAGCCCGGTCTCAGGTTTCAGACCAGCACACTAACCAAGCTGTCTCTGCTCGGAAGCACATCGTTTTGTGTGTGCTTTTGCATCTTTCCCTTTCTCTGTCTTAAAACTAGTATTTTTTTTCTCACCAGGATTCTAAACTGGTTTAAAAAACGACCTGGCCCTTTCAAGTCCACTTTGAAAGATTCCAGAGTGGTCTGCTTGATAAGCGTGTTTCCAGCATGTCTGGCTGCTATTCAATGGACTTTAACCACACGGCCCAACTTAAAATACACATGCTTGACATTCTCTTCTTCTCTTCCTTTTTTCTACCATGCCTCCGTTGTTCACAAAGGCCTGATTCAGAGAGGTTGATTTCAATTGTTAATCCTTAACACTTTTTTTAAAGATAAAAAAATAAAAAAAGTAAAATAAATAGAAAAACAATACTGAAGTTCTACTTCAGGAGTATCCAAAGTTTTTTTTTACCCTTGGCATCTTCTAAAAATAAAATTACACAAGAAAACAGCAAAAACAAAGAGGGGAAAATTGCATACAATTGAAAAATTAAAGAAAAAAAAGTTGTATTTTGGGGGCCGCACAGTGACTGTATGGGTAGTATGTTGGCCTCACAGTCAGGAGGTTCAGGGTTAAAATCTCTGTTGGGCATCTCTGTGTGGAGTTTGCATGTTCTCCCCGTGCGTGTGTGGGTTTTCTCCGGGTACTCCGGTTTCCTCCCACATTCCAAAATCATGCATGTTAGGTTAATTGGCGACTCTAAATTGTCCATCGGTATGAATGTGAGTGTGACTGGTTGTTTGTCTATATGTGCCCTGCGATTGACTGGCGACCAGTCCAGGGTGTACCCCGCCTCTCGCCCAAAGTCAGCTGGTATAGGCTCCAGCATACCCGTGACCCTAATGAGGAAAAGCGGTATGGAAAATGGATGGATGGAAGTTGTACTATGAGAAAAAATTGGGGAAAAATTATTATCTATGACAAAGACAAAAGATGACCTTAAAGTCACAATATTAAGAGGAAAAAAATGTACTGCAAGTCGATATTTTTTTGTAAAAAAAAAAAAAAAGCAAAACAGAGTCATATAAACAGAGAGTTTATAGAAACTTTTTTTTATGGGGCCTTGGCATATTCTAAAAATAAAATTACACAATTATTTTTTTTTAAACAGCAAAAATTGTAAAAAGTGCAGTAACTTTACAAGGCATTGAGAATAAAGTAATATTCTGAAATAATAGCATAAAATAAAAAATTAAGAAAAAAAGTCATAGTATGAGAAACAAACACTACAAAGTTAGGCAAAAGTTATGATATTACTATAAAGTCAAAATGAAATAAAGTCATCATATTACAGGAAAGTACTAGAAGTACAAGAAATATTTGCAAAAATAAGAACCAAAAAGTGTCAAGTAAGGAGAAAAGGTTCTTCCGAATATACTAGGCTTTGTCACTGATGACACAACATTGAGATGAAGGGTTTTTTTTTCTTTAAATATAAAAACACATCTCAGCATAGCTACATGGTTTGGTTAAGTGGCCACCGACATGACTTTATTTCAATAATACTTTGACTTGTAATATTATTACTTTTATTGTTATTAATATTACTTTTATTTATTATTACTTTTCCCAACCTAATTTTTAAAAAAGCTTTATTTTGTTTTGTTTATATCTCTTAACATTATTATTTCAGAATATGACTTTTTTCTTTAATAATACAATTTCATGCTACTAAAATGACTATTTTTCTTCATTCTTGTTAAATTATACTTTTAGAATGCACCATGGACCAATTAAAAAAAACAACTGTGGACCGCAAATGGCACCCAGGCCACACTTTGGACCCCCCTGTCATAGCCTGAGAGCCTTACTACTTACTGTACACTCTCTGTGTACGTGTTCAGAAGCTTCCATCCACTTTTTATGTGCATGTCATATTGATTTGACCCTCTTCCTCGCAGTGAAGTACATCCGGGAGGTTTCTCCGCTGTTCAAAAAGCCATCCCTGGTGGCGGACCTGCCGTGGGAGGGCGTGCGCCCACAGTCCCCCAGCTACAGCGGCAGCGAAGACTCTGGTTCTCCAAAACACAGCAGCTCCTCTTCCAAAGACAGGAAGGTCATTAACCTGAAGATGTGCTTCATCAGCAGGAACCTGACCATGCCCGACCTGGAGAACAGGTTTGATGTTCATACTCTACATGGTTATTCTTTCCCCGCTGCTAGCTGGCATCATCATGTGGAAATGCCTAACATTTTTCTAACTCTTAATAGGCATACGTCGTCGCCAGAACAGACAAACTCCAAAGTGTCGCCCATTGGCTATTTTTTTTTTGCCTGTGGCACCTTCTGAAAATATCATTTAACAAGAATGCAAACAAACAGCAGCAAAAAAGAAAAAATCTGTTCAATAAAGTTAAAATATTCCGAGAAAAAAGCTGTGGGCTAACGAGAAAAACTCATAATTGTACCAGAATAACGTCGTAATGTTAGGTGGAAAAAAACATTTATGTAGCATAAAGTTGATGTATTACAGAAAAGATGTTTTTTAAAAAGGTCATACTATTATGAGACACAAACAAAACAATGAATACATATGTGATTTTTGGAAAATTGGGTTCCGGAAAAAGTTAGAATTTTATGGGAACAACCAGTCCAGGGTGTACCCCGCCTCCTGCCCAAAGTCAGCTGGGATAGGCTCCAGCATACCTGCGACGCTAATGAGGCTAAGCGGTATAGAAAATGAATGGATGGATGTTATGGAAATAAAGTCATAATTTATATATAATATATATAAAAATAAATAAATATTACACATACAGAAAAATAACACATACAGAAAAAATGTATAAATAGTTGGAAAATTAAAAGAAAAGCAACAGCAAAAATGGACACAAATAGCTATAGTACTTTCATAAAGTCAAAATATTAAGAGAAAAAAGTTGTATACTAACGAGAAAACAAACTAAAATAAAGTCGTAAAAGGATGTTGAAAAATAATGCCATTTTACTAGCATTGCATTGAAGTATTAAATAACATCTTTTTTTAGGTTGTAAAATTATGAGAAACAATCAAAACAAAATAAAGTGGTAATTTAAAAATTAGGTAGGGAAAAGGTTTATGGAAATAAAGTCATAATATTACAAGAAGAAAATATATTAAAATTACACAGGAAGAATGAAATATTTTTAAAAAATTAAATATATTTATATTGATTATGGGGCCGCACGGTGGTTGAGTGGGAAGCACATTGGCCTCACAGTCAGAAGGTTCGGGGCTCGAATGTCCGTTGGGCATCTCTGTGTGGAGTTTGCATGATTTCCCTGTGCGCGCGTGGGTTTTCTCCGGGTACTCCGGTTTCCGCCCACATTCAAAAAACATGCATGTTAGGTTAATTGGCGACTCTAAATTGTCCATTAGAGTGTGAATGTTTGTTTGTCTGCCCTGCGATTGACTGGCGACCAGTCCAGGGTGTACCCCGCCACTTGCCCAAAGCCAGCTGGGATAGGCTCCAGCATACCCACAACCCTAATGAGGATAAACGGCATAGAAAATGAAATGAATGATATTAATAATGGGCTTTTTCACCTATATGACAAATCTGAGATGCAGTTTTTTCTTAAAATACAGTTTGTGAATGTATATACAGTATATACATAAAATGTTATATATATATATATATTTTTTTTAACACATCTATCCGTGTTGCTGTACAAAATATCAAAAGGACAAAGCTGCATCCTTTCATTTTCCCCCGCAGGAAAAAATGTGGACACGCCTGGGTTAAGACTAAGCACGCAGCCTATAATCTCCATTTAAGGAGCATTTTGCGCCTAATTTCACTTTTTGCTTTCCCTTTCTCTGAAGAGACTGCCTCAAATCTGATCAGTGAAGAGAAACAATCGAGTGAGTGACTTGTTTTCTTTTTCAGATTATTGGAGCTGTATTCGCCTGATGGTCAGCACACGGTTGTACTTCGTTGCAAAGATTGCCCCACTGCCAACTCCTGGTTCACTGCCATCCACACCAACATCGCTGCCCTGCTGCCACAGACCCTGAGCCACATCAACGCTTACCTGGGGGTCTCTGCCTTGGCTGCCGCACAACCTCACCTTAAGCACATTGGCTGGCTGGCTGAGCAGGTATTTTTCAATGACACATTTCAAAATTGCTCCATTAAAGCTGCGAGCAGAGTTGAACGGGCACTCGCGGAGGGCATGCAGATTCAATTTCCTGTTGCCACTGGGGGGGCGCTGAGACAAAGTCAGGGAGTGACCTACTGTACACATATTTTAAGGTGTCGTCTACATCATATGTACCAATCATGATGAAGGTCTGACCTTGTGGAAGTGATGGATGTTATTAATGTTTACGGTTTGCTGGCGAATTGTCAAAGGTTGTTTTGTTGCTGCACCCCGCCCACTACTTGTGGAACAGCCTCAAATCCTTTGCAGTACAACATCGCCTATCTGTTTAGTAGCCATCATTTTTACTGGAGCTCATTTGGTCGAAGTGTCTAGGACTAGTTCATGGAGATACAACAACTGGTTTTTGCCCAATATTGCTGCCTGGAAAAAAATGGCCGACTTCCTGTTTGTTTTGAAACATGTGTTATTGAGACTTTTTAATACTTCCTGTCATGATTGATACCGTCGCCAAATTTCATGACGTGCTGTGAAACTGATGGCAAATTTTTTCCAAGTTTAAAGTGGGAGCTACTGAGTAAATTTTGGGGTTTGTGTCTGGAACCTCAGAAATATTACCTTTTTTGCAAATTTGATCATGCATGTTAGAACCCTCAAAAATGCAACAAATGTTGCGGAATGTATGTAGTAAAAAAATATTAAACATAGCAGCTCGGGCCTGAATAAATACATCCATCCATCCATTTTCTATGCTGCTTATCCTCAGTAGGGCTGTGAGTATGCTGGAGCCTATCCCAGCTAAGTTTGGGTGAGAGGCGGGCTACACCCTGGACTGGTCGCCAGCCAGTGCAGGGCACATATAGACAAACGACCATTCACATTCACATTCATACCTATGGACAATTTAGAGTCGCCAATTGGGAATGTGGGAGGAAACCGGAGTACTCGAGGGAAACCCACGCATACACTGAATCCTATACCGTGGGAATTCATTTAACGCGGGCGGGCCTGGAACCAGTTAACCACTATAAACAAGGAACGACTGTACAATTATTGCAAAATTGTAATAATAAAATTGTATTAATACTAAATAATATATTATTAATATAATAATCAAAATGGTAATTAATAAATACACATTTGATCTGATAACTAAGAAAAAATTTTGATTAAAAATGTAATTTCTTATTTTTTTTAACTTAATATAATATGTATGTAAATAAATACAAATTATAAAATAATCAAAAAATACAATAATAAAAGAAAACAATTTTTTAAAAATTCAAATAAATAACTATGCTATATTAAAAGTTTAAAAAATTTAAATTTATAATAAAATGTATTTAAAAATATCTTTTAAATATTAAAACAATACAATAAAATATGTGTCTTTTTGCTGGGCTTTGTTTCTAGGCTTTCAGGGCACACAAAATGATATGGCGGGCTGAGTCTTGTGTGTTTCACAATGAGATTAATCTTTCTCACTCCACATGTGGACAAAGTGTAAAACTCCGGCAGTACTGATATTTAGGAGCACAAACGGTACTAAAAGAAACACCACTTCCATGCAGGATGGAGGGAAGTACTTCCCGAGTGAGGTTCACTCTTCATGTCAATGTTGCTGGAAGATCTGGTGGGGCTTCAACAGGATGCAGAGATGGAAGTTTCTGTTGCATTACACCGTTTCCTGTGGAGTCCACCTACTCACCACAGTTACTAAGCCATGTTTGAAGCTGACTCTTTTCCACCACATGACTGCTGATGTGGAAATACACAGCCCTAACTTGTATTGCAGTGCACGGTAATGACAAGGTGTTCATTGTCCGTAGGTCCAGTTGGAAGGTGGACGGCAGCAGTACAGGCCTGTGGTCCTGGCGCTCACAGAAAAAGACATTTTGCTGTTTGAGTCAGTGCCGTGGAGTAGAGAGTCGTGGTCCATGCCGCTGCTCACACACCCACTGCTTGCCACGAGGTAGGAACAGCAACACTCTGCCCTGACGTGCACTGTGAAGGCTGCGATTGGTCGGCTCGTAGCAAAACCCACCTCTGATTGCGGGTCAACGTTTGCGATAAAAAATGAAGCACATGGATTAGTTCTGGCTGCAATCACACTCCTCTTCTCTCCCTAATTACCATTGTTTGCTAGCGGGGAAGAATGCTAACAAGCTAAATCACGGGTGTCCAGACTTTCCCATTGAGAGCCACGCAGTGGAAAACAAAATGATGCAACTTTGCCACTTTGATATTTTGCAAGTATATGCTAAGATGTTATAATATATTTAAAGAAAAAAAGTACATCTTAGCCTTGTCATATTGGTGAAAAAGCTGATGATTACTGTCAACTTTAATCTTTACTTTTTTTTTCTTTTAATTTTCCAAATATTTCTTCTTAAATAATCATTTTGGTCTAGTAATTTTATGAACTTATAGCTACAATATTGTAATTATTTCTCAAACCAAAGTTTCAGACAATTTGTTTTTTATTGTTTGCTTTTCGTAATATCATGTGTTTCTCTAATATTTAATATCCATGCTACTAAAATTACATGATTGTTCCTAATTATATTACAAGTTTATTCATGTAAAATTGTGACTTTTGTTATTATTTGAATTCAACTTATTTCTCTTAATATTTTGACTTTATTCTTGGGAATTTACAGCTGTTTTTTTTTTCCCATTTCTGCTCTCCCACCCAACTACAGTATATCAGCTTTCTTCTTGTACATTTGGATATTATGACCTTATCGTCATAATATTAGAACTTTTTCCCCAGCCTAATTTTTCAAAAATTACAACTTTATTTTGGTAGTTTTTCATAATATCATGAGGTTTTTTTAAAAAGTCTTTGTTGTTTAAAATTTCAACTTTGTGCTATTAAATGACATTACTCTTCCTTATAATAATGTAAGGGTATTTTTGTAAAATTAGGGCTTTTTCTGGTTAGATTACAACAATTTTCTTGAATATTGTGACATTATTCTTGTAACATTACTGTTTTTTTACATTTTTGCTGTTATTGTTTTTTTGTGTGTTTTCTTGTTAAATTATATTTTTAGAATGTGCCTTGGGCTAATGGGAAAAAAAGCCGCGGGCGGTAAGTGGCCCCCGGGCTGCACTTTGGACACCCCAGAGCTAAGTAGCTATAAAACCACTGGTGTCCCATTTGTGGACCCTGGCTTGTTTTTTATGGGCCTGCAGCACAATGTAGAAATAAAATTACACAAAACAACAGCAGCAAAAGGAAAGCTTGAGCAAAGTGCATAACGTAACAAGAAAAAGCAGAAATGTTGATATCAATAACTAATAATAAAAAGCTAATCAGTGGCAGGCTGAGCATTTGATACATGGGCCTTCATTTGGAGCTAAAACTCCTTCAACGTTGGCAGGTGGGTGCGTTCAAATTTGTCAGTCCCTTTGCTACGCTAGTGAGAATCATTTTAACCAAACGGGTGGGCCGACAGTCTTCCTGCCACACTACGCACGTCTCCTTGACCTTCTTGCTGTGAGGCGGCAGAACACGACACTGGTCCATTTGCTGAAGCACTTTTCATTTTTCCAGTACAGTGAAAGCATCTCCGAAATGCCAAGTCTGTTCTGTTTATTTCTATCCAGATTGGTCCATTCCGGAAATGCCCGCGGTTCTCCTTCCCAGGGTTCAGACCTGGTGTTTGCCACCCGGACCGGCACGGGACGGGGCATTGAATCTCACATCTTCCGGGTGGAGACTCACTGGGATCTGTCTACGTGGACCAGAGGCCTGGTGCAAGGTGCACACGCCGCCGCTGAACTCATCAAGGAAGTCTCCATTGGTGAGTGAGGATGCGTGAGAAGAAAATCAAATTTCATCAGGGAGAAATAGTGAGACACTGAGATAGGAGCTTACGTCATTGGCCGTCTTCCTCACTTTCCCACTTTTATGGCCTCCGCTGACTGAGCATTTCGTGCCACAGGCTGCACGCTGAACAGACAAGACGTTCGGCTGACGCTGCACTACGAGAAGGGTTTCACGGTGACCAGAGAGTCGGCCGACGCAGCCGGCGGAGCGGCGCTGTTCCGATACCCGTATGAAAAACTCAAAATGTCTGCTGACGACGGAATACGCAATCTTTACCTTGACTTTGGGGGCCCTGAGGGAGAAATGGTAAGATGTGTTGCAGTCTACACTAATTATTCAAATCTCATTCGCAGCATTTACTTCCATCTTCTACAAACTTTCAATTGAGAGCAAATATCATCTAAACAGCTGGCAAAAAAAAAACAGGGGCATCCAAAGCGCGGCACGGGGAGTCATGTGTGGCCCATCCATCCATCCATTTTCTATGCTGCTTATCCTCATTAGGCTCACGGGTATGCTGGAGCCTATCCCAGCTGACTTTGGGTGGCATTTGGGGTACACCCTGGACTGGTCGCGAGTCAATCGCAGGGCAGACAAACAAGCATTCACACTCACATTCACACTCTAATAGACAATTTAGAGTCACCAACTAACCTAACATGCATGTTTTTGGAATGTGGGAGAAACCCACACACGCACGGGGAGAACATGCAAACTCCACACAGAGATGCCCAACTGAGATTCGACCCATAACTCAAGACCATAGGTGAGGGTGAGAACGTAGATTGATCGGTAAACAGAGAGCTTTGCCTTCCGGCTCAGCTCTCTCTTCACCACGACGGTCCGGTACAGCGACCGCATTACTGCTGACGATCCGTCTGTCAACCTCGCGCTTCAACCGTCTATCATGTGGGGCATCTATAATATGATTGGACAAAAAATATCTACTATAGATGCACTTCTGGAAAAAGCGCAACAAAGAGACGTGTTACAGAATAAAGGTAATAGACTGTTGGGAATAAATGAAAACACTTAATAATGAAAAATAAATGAAAAGTTCGACTTACTGCTGGCAATGCGAACCAGGCTCCTGCTTTGATTGTACAAGGACCAAATGGCACGTAGTAGCGGGCCACCAATCCCGTACTCCCGGAGCCCCCATAGGACACCACGGGGGACACGGTTGAATGCCTTTTCCAAGTCTACAAAGCACATGTAGACCGGTTGGGCAAACTCCCACATACCCTCCAGTACCCTTGCAAGGGTGTAGAGCTGGTCCAGTGTTCCGCGACCGGGACGAAAACCACATTGCAACTCCCGTAACCGAGGTTCGACTAACGGTCGTACTCTTCTCTCCAGCACTCTGGAGTAGACTTTCCCAGGGAGACTGAGGAGTGTGATCCCCCTATAGTTGGAACACACCCTCCGGTCACCCTTTTTAAAAATGGGGACCACAACCACGGTCTGCCAGTCCAGAGGTAATGTTCCCGACTTCCATGCAATGTTGTCGAGGCGTGACAACCAACCCAGTCCCCCAACATCCAGAGCCTTGAGGAATTCAGGGCGGAACTCGTCTACCCCCGGAGCCTTGCCACTGGGGAGTGATTTAACTACCCCAATTACCTGAGCCAATGTGATAGAACTGTCCACGTACGTATCCTCAGACTCTGCTTCCTCTACGGAAGGTATGTCAGCGGGATTGACAATAAAAATAATACATTTAATTGTAAAAGTATGACAATATTGCCACAATATTTTAAGTTTATTCTCAAACAAATTTTTCCCCAACCTAATACTCCAAAAATTACAACTTTTTGTTTTGTTTGTTTCTTAATATTGCTGTTATTAAAATAAAATTGTTTTTACTCATATATTTATTCTCGTGAAATTGTGACTTTTTTCTCTTAATATTTTCACTTTCTACTTGTAAAATTACAACAATTTTTCCAATTTCTACTGGGTTTTTTTTCTCAATTTTGTCAACTTTTCTCATAGTTATGACTTTATTGCTGTAATATTTTATATCTTTAGTCTCATAATATCACAACATTTTCCACAACCTGATTTTCCAAATGTGCTGCGGGCCAAAAAATCACTCAGACCGCACTTCGAACACCCCTGTTGTAAAAGCATCATATGTTACACATATTATAAGAAAATCTAATTTAAAATAAATAAATCTTATGGTGCCACCATAAACAACCACATTTGGCTCCCGAGCCTTAGGTTCCCTACCCCTGTTGTAGACCTTCACATGCGCTGAAAAGCCTTTTTTCACACAAGCAGCAGGGTTTTAAACGCTGTTTCTTGTTTTTCTTGTGAAAGTATTTGAAGCGGGTGCAAGAAGTGTGCATGCAGTCAAATCATATGACCTTCATGCATGTTTCCTTACTTGCTTTCCTTCCAGGTGTTTGACCTGCATTCAGGTCCCAAACCGGTTGTGTTCGTCCTCCACTCTTTCCTCTCAGCCAAGCTCACCCGCATGGGCCTGCTCACATGAAGAAGAACGCCGGGACGTCTACGCGGAGCACGTCCGACCGGAGCTGTCCTCTCGACAGTTGTTTGCAAAATGTGCCTTTATTTTGATCGTCTCCCTTGCTTCCTGCGCTTGCTTTATCGCGAGGTCGCCCCTCAAAGTTCTCAGGCTGTTCAAAAACCTTTCAACATTCCATTGGATTATCTGGCTTCAAAATGAGGATAGGAAGGAGTACTTTAGACAATCAATAAGCGACAGGAGCCTGAGTATGTTCCTCAAAAGCTTCCAAGCCTGGCATTCCACAAGAGCCTTCTAGTGGACGTTACCTGAAGATACAGTACCTCCGTCGGTACACTTCAGTGAGCAGTCCTGAGTGTGCGCAGTGTAGCGCTGTCCCAAATTGTTGCACGACAATCGCAAACCTTTACCTTCTTCCCTCCCTGGTGATGGTGAATTGCAACCACAGCAGTTAGCCCCTCTCCTTCCCACTACGTAGCCAAGATGGCGACCGTCAGTTTTACTGGTGCCGTTGTTGTTTTACAGTAACGGGTCTTCTAATGAGTTACTGTTTCAAACGTTACAACTAATGCTGCAATTAACAGTTGTTTTCCTTGTCGTTCCATTCATCCAGTCGTCGGTCAGGCCCTAGACCAGGGGTGTCCAAACTTTTTCCAGCGGAGGCCACACAGTGAGCAATATAAGGAAGCAACTTTGCCACTTTGATATTTTGCAAATATGCCAACAAGTTATATATATTTCCAGAAAAACATATGCTCTATTAGGTAAAAAAGTTTATTATTTGTATCAACTTTACACTTTGCTCTTTTTGAATTTTCCTAATAGTTGAACTTAGTTCTTAAATCATTTTTGTGAATCTCTTTTATGTTTTTCTTTAATATTTATTCCCATATGTTGACTCTATAACCATAATATAACTTTTCCCCCAACCTAATTTTACAAAAATGTTAACTTTATTTTGTTTTGTTTTTCTCATAACATTACCATTTTTATACAATATACAGTGTTTGATACTAAACTGATGTTTAGTAATATTACAGGTTTATTCTTGTAAAATTGTTTTTTTTTCTTGTCAGAAAACAACTTTTTTTCTCTTAGCATTTTTGTCTTTATTCTTGTAAAAATTATTTTTGTAATATTATGACTCTAAATTGTCCATAGTTATGAATGTGAGTGTGAACGTTTGTTTGTCTACCCTACGATTGACTGGCGACCAGTCCAGGGTGTAACCCGCCTCTCGCCCAAAGCCAGCTGGGATAGGCTCCAGCACACCCGCAACCCTAATGAGGATAAGCGGTATAGAAAAGAAATGAATGAATTTATTCTCAAAATATTTAGACTTTATTCCCATTATATAACTTTTTCCCCAACCAAATGTTCTTAATATTTCAACTTTACTAATTGTTTTGTTTTTTACTCATAAGATAACAAACTTTATACAATTTAAAAAATATATATATTTCTAAACTATGCTACTAAAATTAAATTTATTTTCCTCATAATATTACAGGTTTTTCCTCATAGAATTCTGACTTATTTCTTGCAATATTCTAACTTTCTTTTTGTAAAATTACAGCTGTTTTTTTTCCATTGTTGCTCTTGTTTTTTTTTTTTCACTGATTCCAACTTTTTTCTTGTAAACGTTAAAGTAATTTTATGACTTTATTGCCATAATATTACAGCTTTTTCCCCAACTTACATTTCTAATAATGACAACTTTACTGATGTTTTTTTTTCCTCATAATATTGCAATTTATACGATAAAAAAATTCAAAAATGCTTTTAAAATGTCAGTATTTTTGTCATAATATTACAACTTCATTCTTGTAAAATTGTGATTATTTTCTCGTTAGAATACAAACTCTCTTTATTTTAGTTTTTATCTAAATAAAATTGCAGCTGTTTTTTTCTATTTTTCCAGGGGGGTTTTCTTTTCTTTTTCAACGTTCTTCTTGTAAATTTTCTCCTCGTAATTATGACTTTACTCCCATAATATTTTGACTGTATTCTCATAACATTCTAAGGTTTTTTGCAACCTTATTTTTTAAATATGACAACCAATGTGTTGTTTTGTTTTTCTTCAATGTTTCAACTTTATGCTATTAAAATGACATTACTTTTCCTCATAATCTTCCAACATTCTTGTAAAATTGCGACTTTGCTCTCTTAATATTCTGACTTATTTTTGTAAAATTACTGCAGATTTTTCAATTTTTTTGCTGTTTTGTTTTTTTGTTTTGTTTTTTTACTTGTTAAGTTATATCTTTAGAATGTGCCGTGGGACCCACTTTGGACACCCCTGCCCCAGATGGACCAAATCAATATGAAGCAAACGCAAAGAGTTAGTGTTTGGGTTGGCAACATATCAAAGTGAAAGTTGATGCGTGTGGATGTATCACAATAGGTCTGCTTTCATGGATGGCTAAGGAAGTGAAACAATATTCACACATGAGAGGCTGAAATGACAGGCTTTGTACGTATACAAAAAATGATCGAATACTAAATAGCTATCAATTAATTGGGTAATCAGTTAATTAATTGTTGCAGCTATAGTTACAACAGCGTTATCGTTACCAGTGTGAAATGTATCTACTGATAACTATCGGCGGTTCGCCGATGTAACGTTCGCAAACGAGTTGAGTCTTTTGAACCGTTCTTTTAGGTGAACGATGACAACCGATTTGCGGGTACATGTTCTGTCGTTTTCGTGGTCACACACGAGTCGCTTGAGAAGTAGTTACAAATGTGCGGCCCACTGTTGGCCGAACCGCCCTAAAATGACAACACCTCTGCACACACACACACACACACACACACACAGTCCCGACTCATGTCACATTCGCAGACAATCAGAAATCGCAAAACTCTTCTAACACAACCCATAACTGCTATGTCGCTGATCTTCCGAAAGCGACAGTGATTTTCTTGTATTTAGTGTTTTATTACATGACAGTACTGCATGTACGCCCTTTGTGTGTTCTGTGCACAGCGTGTGTGACTTGGGAGTCGATCCGACTTCCACCAAAACTTGCCTTGCATCACAGTCCAGCCAGCGCACCACGTGCATAACCCAAGGAGCACCCGCGTGACAATGAAAGACAAAAGAACGAGGCGTTCTGAAACGCAACAGGAAAGCGGTTCTTGTCGTTTTCATAAAAGAGCCGTTCAAAAGACTCGACCCGTTGGCGAACGTCACATCTCCGATCCGCGCAAGAGAACTCCATGCAACAATGGCGAGTCGGGAGCAATGTGTGGAGTTAAACGTGTGCTTTCCGGCACGGAAGTACACGCTCTACTACACCACTGATACATACTTGTCATATGTAAATATGGATCTCACATATGTGAACCTTTTTTCCCCTCCAAAAAGTAGCACAATCATTACTTTTCAAGGTAACTGATTACATTAATGAAGGAGTCATTCTGTTACTAACTCTTTTTGTCAAAGTAACTACAATAATCCCTCGCCACTTTGTGCGTCAGTTTTTCTAAAAAATAATAAATCATGCTGTTTTGTGGTGGAGTACGACCTATTATTTTTTTTAAATGACACATTTTGTTCAAGCGTTCAGAAGACTCATTCAGAGAAACGGATGATATGTAGTATTCTACCCTGGTCACTAGGCGTCAGTAATGTTACCGTACCGATGGGTGCGACACACAAAAACTCAAATTGATGGGTTACAACAGCCTTTTATTGCAGCCACAATAAACCCTAACATGGGCTACTGTTGCAGCCGTATGCCACGCCAAGCTAAAACGCAAAGCTAGACGTCACTTCCTGTGCGCCCTCCACTCAGCTCCCTTAGCTAGCACCAAAACACATTTACAGCAACGCACACGAGCACAAGTCTTATTTATGTTTTAGTTTCTCTTTTTATGTCTACTATATTGGGTAACGGGAGTGTAAAGGTGACTATAGAGGTGTTATTTCATGTCCAAAGGGCTCTAGATATGTTGAAAAGTTGTAAACAGGTTTTCTAAGCTCTAATTACCATAATATTCCATTTATAAAAAACAATCCTACTTCCCAGAAATTCACTTTTCACGTTGGGCCTGGAACCAATTAACTACGATAAACGAGGGATTACTGTATTACTAATTACTTTATTTTTAACTAATTTGCCCAACACTGCTGCCAGTGCACTTCAATGTAGGCTCTTATGCACTTAAAAGTAAGTATGCAAATGTGCCAATTGGACCTCATCCTCAGTTTATGTTTATGACCAGTCAGCAATTTGTTGTTAAAGTGGTGCACCTGCACAGTTGTTCTGCCCAAAGGTGTTTGTCAACCGGTCTTGCTGAGATTCGACCCACGTGTGCTTGGCCGTGCCCTAAAGGTGCGTACCAAATCTTCTGAGTGTGTGAGTCTTCAGCGTTGTCCCATCATGAAAAAAGATACCGTAGAACGAAAGTTGTGCTGACTCTTTTGCGTTACTGGTAATGTAAATGCGACCCGTGAGTGCCTGCGTAGCCTCCATATTTAGCTGTATCATTCGCATAGCAGTCCTTTGCTAAGTGCTTGGTGCTCTTAACCCTTCACAGCTCTTTTTATGCGTGAATTTACATTATGAGCAATATTACTCATTTCTATGTAAAAAAAAACAGACCTGACCTGTCTATGCAAACCACTGCTTCCCAGGGCTAGAGCAGTTCAGCCAAAGGTAATCAGTAGACTGAATGTGTCCTATGCAGTGTATTTTTTACACTTCAATAAGCAGTATGCAACATAATCACAAATGTAAATATCAACCAATAAAGCAATGATTAATGTGTGTACTGCACTTCTCTTCCTTTTCCCTTCCTTGGTTGCATTTATTTCATTTCAATTGAAAAGTACATCTTAGAAAAGCTACATGGGAAATAATAAGCAGCGTAATTTATGAATAATCCTTTTACAAAGTGCAACATTTGGAATGGGTTTTTCCCCTTTATTTTGAAGATAGAGCCTTAGATTTATTAGATATTCAACAGAAAAACGCATTTTAAGTATGTCAAAAATAGGTTATAATAGGAGGGTAAAACTTATGAAGAGGTGTGAAAAATGTTTTGGCTGTTCAGCTAAGATGATCTCCAATGCTTTAAAATGGAGAGCAAAACCAAAGACACGTGGCAGAAAAACTGCAGCTGCAGGATGATCAAAGACAGTCTGAAGTTACCTGTAAGTACTGTGACAGAAGGCATCTGGGTGAAGCCAATCTATTTAATTCAATAGATCTATTCAATCCATCAATTTGCTAAAGAACACATCCAACTGCCCTAAACAGAAATGGAGGAACGTTTTGTGGACTGGCTGTTTCAACAAGACAATGACCCCAAACACACTAGTCGTCTTCTTCTTTCCCTTTCGGCTTATCCCTTCAGGGGTCGCCACAGCGAATCAATTGCCTCCATCTAACTCTGTCTTCTGTATCCTCTTCTCTTGCGCCAACTACCTTCATGTCCTCTTTCACTACGTCCATAAACCTCTTCTTTGGTCTTCCTCTAGGCCTCCTGCCTGGCAATTTAAAACTCAGCATCCTTCTACCAACATATTCACTATCTGTCTTCTGGTCATGTCCGAACCATCTCAATCTGGCCTCTCTGAATTTACCTCCAAAACCTCTAACATGTGCTGTCCCTCTGATGTGCTCATTCCTGATCCTGTCCATCCTGGTCACACCCAAAAAGAACCTCAGCATCTTCATCTCTGCTACCTCCAGCTCTGCTTCCTGTCTTTTCCTCAGCCACACTGTCTGTAAACCAAAGAACATCGCTGGTTTTACCACAGTTTTGTACACCTTTCCTTTCATTTTAGCTGAAACTCTTCTATCACACATCACACCCGACACTTTTTTCCAACCATTCCAGCCTGCCTGCACACGCTTCTTCACTTCTTTTCCAAACTTTCCATTGCTCTGGACTGTAGACCCTAAGTACTTAAAATCCTCCACCTTCTTTATCTCTACTCCCAGTAACCTCACTCTTCCACTTGGGTCCCTCTCATTTACACACGTGTACTCAGTCTTGCTGCGGCTGACCTTCATTCCTCTCCTTTCCAGGGCAAACCTCCACCCCTCAAGCTTCTCCTCCACCTGTTCCCTGCTCTCACCACATATCACAATGTCATCTGCAAACATCATAGTCCATGGAGATTCCTGTCTAACCTCGTCCGTCAGCCTGTCCATCACCATAGCAAACAAGAAGGGGCTCAGAGCTAATCCCTGATGGAGTCCCACCTTCACTCGGAACTCCTCTGTCAAACCTACAGCACACCTCACTACTGTCTTACAGTCCTCGTACATGTCCTCCACCGCTCTAACATACTTCTCTGCCACTCCAGACTTCCTCATACTATGCCACAGTTCCTCTCTGGGCACCCTGTCATAAGCTTTCTCCAGATCTACAAAAACGCAATGCAGCTCCCTCTGACCTTCCCTGTACTTCTCAATCAACATCCTCAAAGCAAATACTGCATCTGTTGTACTCTTTTTTGGCATAAAACCGTACTGCTGCTCACAAATGCTCACGTTTGCCCTTAGTCTAGCTTCAACTACTCTTTCCCATAACTTCATTGTATGGCTCATCAGCTTTATTCCTCTGTAGTTGCCACAACTCTGCACATCTCCCTTGTTCTTAAAAATGGGCACCAGCACACTTCTCCTCCATTCCTTAGGCATCTTCTCATTATCTAAGATCTTGTTAAACAACCCGGTCAGGAACTCTATTGCCACCTCTCCTAGACACTTCCATACCTCCACAGGTATATCATCAGGACCGAGTGCCTTTCCATTCTTCATCCTCTTCAATGCCCTCCTCACTTCTTCCTTACTAATCTTTGCTACTTCCTGGTCCACAACAGTCACCTCTTCTACTCTTTGTTCTCT
>QODF01000034.1:1910810-1929109 GCA_024372805.1 Oostethus manadensis | reverse complement strand
GTCACGCAACACTCCTCCTTTTTCAGCTTCCACCATTTTGTCCTCTGCTCTGCCTTTACCCTCTTCATCCTTCTCACCACTAGAGTCAACCTACACACCACCATCCTATGCTGTCTGGCTACACTCTCACCTACCACTGCTTTGCAGTCACTGACCTCCTTCAGGTTACACCTTCAACACAAGATGTAGTCTACCTGTGTGCTCCTACCTCCACTCTTGTAGGTCACCCTATGTTCCTGTCTCCCCTGGAAAAAATTATTCACTACAGCCATTTTCATCCTTTTTGCAAAGTCGACCACCATCTGTCCTTCAGCGTTCCTCTCCTGGATACCAAACTTGCCCATCACCTCCTCATCATCTCTATTTCCTGCACCAACATGTCCATTGAAGTCCGAACCAATGACAACTCTCTCACTTCTGGGGATGTTCTGCATCACTTCATCCAGGTCTGACCAGAAATTCTCTTTCTCCTCTACCTCACATCGTACCTGTGAAGCATACCCACTAACAACATTGAACATCACACCTTTGATTTCTAGCTTCAGGCTCATCACTCTATCTGACACTCTTTTTACCTCCAGGACGTTGCTAGCAAACTCCTCCTTCAAAATCACCCCTACTCCATTTCTCTTCCTATCTACACCATGATATAACATCTTGAACCCTGCTCCTAAGCTTCTAGCCTTGCTACCGTTCCACCTGGTCTCCTGGACACACAATATGTCTACCTTCCTTCTCTGCATCATGTCAACTAATTATCTACCTTTTCCTGTCATAGTTCCAACACTCAAAGTCCCAACTCTTAGTTCTATGTTCTCTTAGTTCTAAATGCCATGTAATCCCAGTTGATTTGATATATCGCTGCATTATACGGTGTAGGTCAAAAGTAGGGTCATTTTTTTAAACACACCACTTGCAACTAATTGTACAGCCTTGAGAGCGTGCACATCATGAATGCTGGGTCTTGTTTGTTTTCTGAGAATCTACTGCACCTACTGGTAACTTGTTTGCCATGTAGCAATACAAATATACTAATAACAGTGATTCATCTGGTTAGTCACATTGGACAATTAAAACAGTCAAATAAGCCCGAAGGTGCCTCATAAATAATACCAAAGTGGAGCCATTTCTCCCCTCATTTTGATTGGTCTTTGGCATGTTCTAAAAATGAAATTACACAACAAATGTGACCAAAGTTAAAACGTTGCAGCTAATAATGTGAATTTGTACTGTTCTCTGTTCTTATACAGTGGAACCCGTTTATGTTGACACATTTGCACATGAAGAGAATGGCGGATACTTAAGACTTGCTTTCTTTGTTGGCTTCCACACAAACACAAATTTTAACAAAAATTACAAAAATAATGCTTTAATTTTTGGGAGGTGGGTAAAATGTGGACTCTGAAAATGATAAAGCAAGCACATAACATGGTGTGTGTCGCATTTGGTCCCTGGGCCTTCTCTGGACTGGTCTTTTTTTTTTTTTTTTTTGTCAGACACTGTGAGAGCCAGTACTAAAAAAAGCAAAAAATAGTGATAGCAAATATTCGCCATGGTAGAATTCCAATGTCTTTATATTTCCACGTGAATTTTCATCTAATTTTGGCATCCCGTGATTCCATAGAGTTGTGCTTTGGTTTGTCTTATACGCTTTGGTTTGTGTTATATGGACACAACCATATTAAACATAGCAAACCATTTGTTTGTAATAGTTTTTAATAAACGATTGCAGCAGTCTGGCTCGTGAAAGTTGTTTTTTAGCAAGTTGCAAACACGTTTTGGCTTGTGGCGTTCTTGTTCTTTTACTTTGAAGGCTTAAACCGGAATCCGCGCTTGTGCGCCGCGTGCTTGTCTTCCGGTCGAGGCAGGCGCTGTCAACCTTGCTAGCTAACAACACGGGATTAGCCTTGTTTTGTCATGTCGATATCAAGACATATGTTCACAACACGGCGCAGTTCACCTTTATTTCGTCACACAGCCACACCAGGGCGGCGTTGAAGAAATAAATCTGGGCGGGGAGCAGAAGTGTGAGATGAAATGACAACGTCAACATTGCAGGTAGGCTGCTTTTGTCAAGCCATTTTAGCGTTAGCGTAGCTTTAGCAGCCTGAATGCTAACCGCTGGCACTGCAGAGAGCTAGCATCACCTAACAATAACATAGTTGCCTTATGTAATTCTTTTGAGTCCCATTACAGGCGTGGCGTTTTTGCTCGGGAATGTCCAAAACACGGCTTTGCATCCGATGTGTTACCGTTGAACGGGCTGAGGTATCTGTGCGCACATCAAAGTCCCTCCGTTTATTCTAGGAGTGTAACGGTACCCATCGTCACGGTTCGGTACGTACCTCGGTTGTAAGGTCACGGCCACGGCAGGGGGAAGCCTATGCCGAAATAATTTTAATATAGATATCTTCAACGAATACTAATGAATCTCGACTAATGTTGATTGTGGTGTGTTTTGTGTGAAAACGGCCAATTTTCAGAGAGAATACGCACAAATGGGAAAGTTTTCATGCAAAAATATTTTTTGCCACCCAAAATCAGGAAATTTGCATACACCTGAATGTTGAATCATAATTATGTTGGGCTCCACTGTACACTGCTTTCATCTTGTCCACTTGGTTTTTCTATTTCACCTGGAAGGCCAAGTGCTCCCAAGCAGAAGAGGCCTTTCAAGCTCTGGCTTCTCCTTGGCATTGACTGTATTTGACGGCCTAAACACCTACTGTGCCTCACTTTGGATGCATACCGTGCAGGAAATCATTACGCTTCTGTACCGAACATATATAATTTCACAGGTTATAATGTTTGCAAGACAGGTTTGATTGAAGCTAATAATGTTTACGTGTTTATCCTCCATCTATCATCTGCCAGAAAGCGATCGATCTTGTGACCAAAGCCACAGAAGAAGACAAGGCGAAGAACTATGAGGAGGCGTTGCGTCTTTACCAACATGCTGTGGAGTATTTCCTACATGCCATTAAATGTGAGTACTGCCTTCCGAAGATCCTGCCTGCTGGTGTTTTTTACCTGGTGTGTGTTTTGTGTCGCTGGAGCAGATGAGGCCCACAGCGACAAGGCCAAGGAAAGCATTCGAGCAAAGTGCATGCAGTATTTGGACAGAGCGGAGAAGCTGAAGGACTACCTGAAGAACAAGGACAAACAAGGCAAGAAACCTGTGAAGGAGTCGCAGAGCAATGACAAGTAAGTCGTCAGCATTCCAACTCAAAGGTCCCATCGCAAAGCGGCTTTCACGTACGCTTGTTGATTTGTGTTTCGTGCAGGAGCGACAGCGACAGCGAGGGTGAAAACCCCGAGAAGAAGAAGCTACAAGAGCAACTTATGGGTGAGTGACTTAAAGGGATGCTAGTTTTACGTTCACTAGAAGCAAACCAGGTTAACAGCAGATTTTTAAAACGCATTCTAGCACTTTACCAATTAAAATCCAGATTCCACTCACAACAGCCGGCATGCAGCACTACGTACGTATATGTGTGCGTGCGTACGTATATGTGTGCGTGCGTACGTATATGTGTGCGTACGTACGTATATGTGTGCGTACGTATATGTGTGCGTACGTACGTATATGTGTGCGTACGTATATGTGTGCGTACGTATATGTGTGCGTACGTATATGTGTGCGTACGTATATGTGTGCGTACGTATATGTGTGCGTACGTATATGTGTGCGTACGTACGTACGTATATGTGTGCGTACGTACGTACGTATATGTGTGCGTACGTACGTATATGTGCGTACGTACGTACGTATATGTGTGCGTACGTACGTACGTATATGTGTGCGTACGTACGTACGTATATGTGTGCGTACGTACGTATATGTGTGCGTACGTACGTATATGTGTGCGTACGTACGTATATGTGTGCGTACGTACGTATATGTGTGCGTACGTACGTATATGTGTGCGTACGTACGTATATGTGTGCGTACGTACGTATATGTGTGCGTACGTACGTATATGTGTGCGTACGTACGTATATGTGTGCGTACGTACGTATATGTGTGCGTACGTACGTATATGTGTGCGTACGTACGTATATGTGTGCGTACGTACGTATATGTGTGCGTACGTACGTATATGTGTGCGTACGTACGTATATGTGTGCGTACGTACGTATATGTGTGTGCGTACGTATATGTGTATATATATATATATGTGTGTGTGCGTGTGTCTGTATATATATAAGTGTAAGGACCAATGAAAATTATATTAGAAATGGCTCCACTTTGGTATTATCAACTCAGGAGGCACCTTTGGGCTTATTTGACATATACAGTAGTGTTCAAGATAATAGCAGTCCAATGAGACTAATCAGATTAATCGCTGTTGTCAGTATATTTTTTTTAGTATAATTGTATTATTGTTTTATTAATATTTCATTAGAAAACAAATTAGACTCAGCATTCACGATATGCAAGCTCTCAAGGCTGTGCTATCGGGCAATTAGTTGAAAGGGGTGTGTTCATAAATTATATGCTATTAAAAAAACAGCATATTTTGACGTTATTATATGTGTGTGTGTGTATATATACACACACACACACTGCTCAAAAAAATTAGGGAAACACTTTGAAAACACATAAGATCTAAACGTCTTTTAGATGGTCTTTCCTGATAATAAATAGGTTACGTATTAGTAACAAAATGATGCGGCTACTTTTTATTGATCCACAGCACATTCTACAAGAGGAAAACAAAACAACAAAAAATCCACAATAATTCTTCAATTCTGAAAGAATAAAGTCAAAATAGTAAGAGAAAAGTCATAATTTCATGAGAATAAAGTAATATATTACCATTATATATATACCATATATATATATATATATATATATATTATATAAATATACCATTTTATGACCATGGAGATGAAATATTCTTTTTAAGTTGAAATAAGAGAAACAAAACAAAATAAAGCCCTAATTTTTTGAAAATCTGGTTAAGCAAAACATTATGAAATTTTGGGAATAAATTAAAAAGGTTGTGGAAATAAAGTCATAATTTTACATTAACATTTTTAAGATGAAAGTTGAAATATTTATAAAATTATGATTTGAAAAAAGCATCAGCAAAAAAGGAAAAAACAGCAGAAATGTTATGATTATAAAGTCAAAGTATTACGAGAAGCAGACTAGAAGTACTAGAAGTATTCTATTGGGAAAAAAGTTGCAGTTCCATCCATACATTTTCTATACCGCTTATCCCCTTTAGGGTCGCGGGTATGCTGGAGCTTATTCCAGCTGACTTTGGGCGGGAGGCGGGGTACACCCTGGACTGGTCGCCAGTCAATCGCAGGGCAGACATACAACCATTCACACTCACATTCATACCTATGGACAATTTAGAGTCACCAATTAACCTAACATGCATGTTTTTGGAATGTGGGAGGAAACCGGAGAGTACCCAGAAAAAAACCCACGCATGCACGAGGAGAACATGCAAACTCCACACAATGGAGATTCGAAACCTGAACCTCCTGACTCTGAGGTTCATAATTATAGTATAATAATAATTAAGTAGCAATAATAATATTTACAGGAAAATTAATGTCATTTTAGTAGCTCGGAGTTGAAATATTATAATAGTTGATGAGTTCACTATGTAGTGTAAGCAGCATAGAAAATGGATGGATGTTCACCTTGTTCATTTGCCACTGTGTGCAGGTGCTATTGTAATGGAAAAGCCCAATGTAAGGTGGAATGATGTGGCTGGACTCGAGGGAGCCAAGGAAGCTTTAAAGGAAGCCGTCATCCTTCCCATCAAATTTCCTCACCTCTTTACAGGTATTGGAAGATACACAGAAACTCGAAAGTCACCAGCATAATAATGTAATTATTTATGAACGCTAAAGATGATTTGAACTGCATTGGCACTTGAGCACTAGGTGCTAGCTCGCTAACTTTTAGCATGTCAATATTTTTACATAAAATGTATATCTAAATGCAAATAAACATATACATTGCATGATGTAACCACAGAACAGCCTTGGCACTTAGTGCTATCTCGCTAGGTGCTAACATGCTGAGTGTCAACATGTTAGCATTTTAACTATTTAAATGTCAAAATGCAAATATATACACGGCATAATGGAGGGACGAGAGAGAACGTCTGCCTTGGCACTTTAGCTGCTTAGCATGCAAACTGTTAGCATGGTAGCGTTTGCTTGTTCGGCACTTAGTGCTAGGTTGCTAGGTGCTAGCATGCTAACTCTTAGCATATTAGTATTTTAGCCAATATTTTTATATTAAATTGCATTACAGAATAGCCACTTTTCCACTTTTTAAATTACTTTTCTGTCCTCACCTTTCCTCTTAACCTCTTGAAATGTTTAAATAAGAAGTGCTTTTGCATGCAGTTCAACATTTGCTAAAGATTAGAAAACGTGCATGATACACCTGCAGCCGTCAGTGGCATTCCTTGTATAGTAGCACTATTATTTGCACCTCAGTCTGTCTTGCATTACATCAAGGTGTGTGCACTCTCAGGTAAGAGGACGCCATGGAGGGGCATCCTGCTGTTTGGGCCACCAGGGACTGGGAAGTCGTACTTGGCAAAAGCTGTGGCGACTGAGGCCAACAACTCCACCTTCTTCTCCGTCTCCTCCTCAGATCTGATGTCAAAGTGGCTGGGCGAGAGTGAAAAGTAGTTATGCTACTGAGCTTTGTCATTATAGTCACAATATGCAGTGTACAGTCTTCCGGCTTTATTTTAAAATTAATTGAATAGTAGTAATAATAAAGAGAGAATTTTGCAAGATAGAATTGTCTTTGTGCGCACACAAAAATGCCAAAATCGTAGCCCAAATACTGAGGCACAGACGTGGGTTACCTGTACCGCTCCACCGTTCTATATGAAAGTTATCCTGTTTGTATGCCCCAGATTTTTTTATTATTCGGGTTTCATTTAAATGTTTTGCCAAGGTTTTTTGTGCAATATTGCATGTAACAAACTAATCACATTACTACTCGATCATGCCAAGTTTCTTATGCGCCACCCTGAACCAACATCTTTGTTTGATTCCTGTGTCTTTTTTGTCCCCCTCAGGCTTGTCAAGAATCTGTTTGACTTGGCCCGCCAGCACAAACCTTCCATTATTTTCATCGATGAGGTGGACTCGCTGTGCGGCTCCCGTAACGAGAATGAGAGTGAAGCAGCTCGTCGGATCAAGACAGAGTTTCTGGTTCAAATGCAAGGTTAGCAGAAGACTTTTGGAATCCATCTGAAAAGTCAAATCATCATTGGATCAAATGTTATTTTATTGTGGACCCCTAATTGATGTATTTTTCCCTCAATCTGGTGTAACAAATGAACACCTGATGAAATAAACACCGCATCTTGCACAATATAAAAGGGCTGGGTATCCAGTGCAATACAGTCCATGATTTTCCGATTGAAGGCTTTCGCCATGGGAAGTGGAAGTATTGAAGGAAGAATTCTTAGTTCTGCTACGCGTAACCGATTTTATCCATTATTATCGGACATTCCTACACAAGATATCCATGAAATTCACAAATAAGAATATGGCTGGAAAGCTGCACATTTCTATGTGGCATAAATTTTCGCTTAAGAACAAAGCAAAGTGCAACAATTGGAACTGAAATGATTAATAAAGTCAGCAAAATTATAACTGGGGCTCCAACAGTTGCTTCTTGTCATTATTTTGCTGCATAATTACTCAACTGTATGGGAGTGATTCCTCCTGTGGTGTTATATCAGACTAGAAGTATAATAATCCCTCGTTTATACCAGTTTAACTGGTTCCAGACCCGACTGTGATAAAAGTCTGATTCCTTTTTTACAAATGGGATTTTTTGGTAGTTAGAGCATAGAAAACCTGCTTACATTTTTCTAAATATGCTTTTTAACATTATTGGAGCCTCCTAGACACAAAATAACACCCCTATAACGTTTACAGTCATATTACCCCATGTAATAGACCTAATAACAGGAAATAAAACATTTAAAACAGCATCAGCGTCCGCTGAAACGACGTTCAATCACTACATATTCCTGGGTTTTTAGAGTAATCTATCTTCTGTTTTTCTAGGTGTAGGAAACAACAACGATGGCATTTTGGTTTTGGGCGCCACCAACATTCCCTGGGTGCTCGACGCTGCCATCCGGAGAAGGTCAGCACTCACCGTAGTAATTATTCTTATAAACAGCATTGTAGATACCCCTAAAACTAAAAAACCTAGGCCACTGATTTGCCTTGTCAAAAAAACGTTGGTCTTTGTTAATGTGAAAACACTGTACATTTCTTTATTACTCTATGACTAAATGAGGCTGCTTAATCTTTCTGAAAATTGGTGCTCGCTACTGTAGTATCACTTACAGTCCCTTTTAAAAACATTATGTGTGGTGGAGTGCAACTTGTCATCTCTGTTGTTGATCAGATTTGAGAAGCGTATCTACATCCCTCTGCCGGAGGAGCCAGCCAGGGCACAGATGTTCCGCTTGCATTTGGGTAACACGCCTCACAGCCTGAGTGAGATGGACCTGCGGCAACTCGCCCACAAGACAGACGGCTACTCCGGCGCTGATATCAGCATCATCGTACGGGATGCACTCATGCAGCCTGTTCGGAAGGTCCAGTCGGCAACACACTTTAAAAAGGTGAACTCAGCAAAACACGTCTATGGAGCTACTCCATCAGCTTAGCTGCTGAGAACAGCAAGTAACTTCTTGACTACCAGGGCACATTTGGACGGTTTCAGACCTGACTGTGATAAATGAATTTCCACAAAGTAGGATTCCTTTTTAATTAATGGAATACTTCAGTAGCTAAAGCATAGCAAACCTAAAGTACTGCTGTGAATGTGTTCCCGTGCTAGGGGAGCTGAGTGGGGGGCGTATAGGAAGTGACGTTGGGGGTTCAGAGTTGAGTTTTAGGTTGTTGTGGGCTACAGCCACAACACTAGCATGTATTAGTGATTATTGTGCCTGTTGTGAGATCATTCAAACCTGCAATGCAAGCCTGTTGTTCGGCCGATCAAGTCTGGTGCTTGTGTATCTCATGCATCATTACAGTAACAATACTGAGACCTTGTGACCAGTGTAAAATACTACATATGATCATAATATCTTTGAATGTGTCTTTTGAATTCCTTTTTGTATTTGACTTCATTTAGCCATTTTTGCAAACGCAGCGCCGGAGGTTATGTTTCTGCCGGCATTTATCTTTGTTCAAAAGAATTGAAAAGTTGTTACTGGATTATTAATTTAATTTTCAGGAATTGTCGGGAATGGGATATAGAAGAACTGATTAAATTTTGGGGGTGATCCAGATCACTGTCAAGATCCAGGATTTTTTAAAAAGGATTTTTTAACATTGCAAGATAGGAGCATTTTTGGCATTTGTGCATATAACTCCACAAACAATGGTCAGAGCACTTGGAAAAATATTACAAGTACAAACAAGACAAGTTTCCAACAAGCTCTACAAAATATGAAAGACGAATGTGGGGTTATTATTTTGGTGTAAATCACAATATAGAGGGAACTACGGCACTTGGCTGAGGTCTGCGCTCTCTGAGCTATATGTTAAATTTTCTTCAATATGCATATTTTTGTGCTAATAATAGGCCATACTCAACCACAAAACAATATTTATTTTAACATTGATTTATTAATATACAGTATTTAAAAAAAAAATCATAATAGAGTGAAGTCGCAAAATTTGAAGCACTAGGGGCGAGGGATTACACTATACTTGCCACTAATTTATGTTGGCCCTACAATAAGCCAGAAATCGACAAAAACCGACACAAAACCGAATACTGTTTTAAATGGTTTATTTGCTTTTATTATATATTGCTTTTATTACTATATTGGGTAATAGGAATGTAAAGGCGACTATATGGGTGTTATTTAATGTCTAGAAAGCTCTTAATAATCTTAAAACGCATATTTAGAAGGTCATCAGCAGGTTTGGTATACTCTTTACCTACCAAAATATTGCAAAATTCACTTATCACGGTCCGGTCTGATACCAATTAACCGTGATAAACAAGTGATTATTTTGGGCTAAATGTTTGTGTGAAATGCTAAAGCTGTTATTAGGACAGACAGACCACCTAAAAATGGAATTTAATTTTGCAACTATTTACTGAATAAAACACCCATCATCTCTTGTTTGTGACCATTTCCTGTGTGCCTCCAACTCATCCCACTGCTAAAGGTTTGTGGTCCGTCCCGCAACAACAACCAGGTCATGGTGGATGACCTGTTGACTCCTTGTTCTCCTGGTGACCCCGCTGCCATAGAGATGACTTGGATTGATGTGCCTAGTGATAAGCTACTGGAGCCAATAGTTTGCATGGTAAGATATGCTCACCTTTCATCACCTTTGCAGCCGTGAAGGCCAAACACGAGCAGTGGCGGGTGAGGACATCTGGGGCCCGTAAGCAAAATTTATCTCTGGCCTGCAATTGTAGTGTTAACTTTTTGATAATCATGGCGAAGCTTAGAACAAATAAAACAACAGAACAAAACAGAGGACAAAATCATATGATACATGTAAGAGACTTATTTTACTTTTAATTAGACGATTATACTGTATTTTTTTCTGTATTTCTTTTATCTTTCATCATATTTGGTCCCAAATGCTTATATACTGGAATGCGTAAAAGGTAAGATTTGATGACCTTATTGAGTTGAAAAACAAAGTCCAGGCTCGTACTGGTGGATGGTGGCTCTGTATTCATCTCATGCTTTTAAATAGATTGTTTAATTAAAATAATTAGATGTTGTCATAGTGGTACATAATACACAATAAACTAGAAAGCACTGTGAGAGCGCAGACTTCCGCCAAGCGCTGTAGTTCTTCTCATATTGAGATTTACACCATAAATATTAGTCCCACATTTATTTGATCTACATACTATATTTAGACTCATTGATCATGAAAACATACCTTTAGCAATTATTCATAAGGATGTCAGTATTCTGAGCAGTAATCTGCCGTATGGACCTATACTTAACAACTGCAGTACCAATGCTGACATTTTTTATCAAAACTATAACTTCTATTTCCCCCACTAGGTGGTGCGATTGAGCTGTCATTCACTCGAGTATTGGTATTATCTATGGCAGGCGTTTCCAAACCTTCTTCCAGGGAGGGCAACAGTGAAAAATGAAAAGATGCAACTTTGCCGCTTTGATATTTTGTAAAGCAACACATGCAGATATGCTAAGAAGTTTTTTGTTTTTTTAACTACATCTCAGCTTTGTCATACAAGTGAAAAAACATGTATGACGTATGAACTTCAGTCTTTGCTTTCTTCTGAAATATTTTTTGTAAAAAAAATGTTTTCATAATTTCCATTATAACTTTTTTCCCTTCCATTGTTATTTTTGTTTTGTTTTTCTCATAATGTAACACATGTAGACCGGTTGGGCAAACTCCCACATACCCTCCAGTACCCTTGCAAGGGTGTAGAGCTGGTCCAGTGTTCCGCGACTGGGACGAAAACCACATTGCAGCTCCAGTAACCGTAACTGTAGTTCGCACTGAAGTCCAGCAACAACACACCGCACGGGTTCAGGTCAGGGAGGCCGTTCCTCCCAACTACGCCCCTCCAAGTCACACTGTCATTGCCCACATGGGCGTTGAAGTCTCCCAGCAGAACTATGGAGTCACCAGCTGGGGTGCTCTCCAGAACCCCTCTGATAGACTCCAAGAAGGCTGGGTACTCTGAACTGCCGTTCGGCGCATACGCGCAAACCACAGTCAGGACCCTTTCCCCAGCCCTAAGGCGTAGGGAAATAACCCCTCTCGTTTACTGGGGATGACTCCAACACAGAGGCACCAAGCCGGGGGGCTAACAATAAGCCCACACCAGCTCACCGCCTCTCCCCTGCGGCAACTCCAGAGAAGAACAAGGTCCAGCCTCTCTCAAGGAATTTGGTTCCAGAGCCCAAACTGTGGGTTGAGGTGAGTCCGACTATATCTAGTCAGAATCTCTCCGCCTCTTTCACAAGCTCGGGCTCCTTCCCCACCAGAGAAGTGACATTCCATGTCCCAAGAACCAAACCATACGCCGAAGACCAGGTCGCCGACTCGACCACTGCCCAAATCACACAGCACCGGACCCTTATGCTTGCCCCTGCAGGTGGTGGGTCTTCAGGGGGGAGTTCCCATGTGGCTTCTTCAGGCTAGGCCCGGCCAGGTCCCACGGGTGAAGACCTGTCCACCAGGCGCTCGGCTGCGAACTCCCTCCCCAGGCCTGGCTCCAGGGTGAGGCCCCGGTATCCCACATCCGGGCGAGGTGCGGTGACTCCTCTTGATATTCTTCATAAGGGTCTTCTAAATCACTCTTAGTCTGGCTCGTCACCTAGGACCTGTTTGCCCCCGACAACATAGCTCCTAGGATCACTCGGGCACTCAAACCCCTCCACCGCGGTAAGGTGGTGATTCACGGAGGGGCTTATTTTAATTTTATTTTTCTAAAATTACGGCAAATTTTTCCATTTTGGCTTTTTTGTTCAAGTTTTCTTTTTAAATTATATTTTTGAATGGGCCGCTTGCCACATAAGGTCCCTGGGCAGCACTTTGGAGACCCCTGCTCTATGGGCTTTCAAATACTATGTAAAAAATTGATGAGAAATGAATTAATTAGGCAATCATTAATAGTGTTTGCATATTTTATTAATACATTGTAGGTTCAATACACATGTTTTTTACCCACACAAACAAATCAAAATTTTCCCATTATTTTTTTTGCTTTTCAGCTCATTGTGTTACCTCAATTTGTCTAAATGAAAAAATATTGAGACTGTACTGGGAAAAAAGGAAAACCAACGAGGCAAGACAAACAGTTTTTAAGATGAGCAATAAAGGTAAACCCACTAGTACGTAAAAATGCTAAAAACTATTGTGAACTCCAAAGTGTTAGAATAAAATGAACTTCACTTTCTTGGGTGGGCGCCAACCGACGTGCACCGCATGACAATGTTCCCCGTATACAGATGGGAACAAAACATAACCAGAATGATTTCCTTGTCCTCCCTCTTGCAGTCAGACATGCTGCGTTCTCTGTCCACCACCCGTCCAACAGTCAACACTGAAGACCTGCTCAAGGTCAAGAAATTCACTGAGGACTTTGGGATGGAGGGCTGAACGCAAGGTGACCGTTTTCTCCCTTTCGCCCCAGACCTATGATAACACCTTCGCTCCCCCTCACACACGGTACCATCCCGTCTTTTGGCTTTCATGGTGGATCTCAAACTAGATGAGTGAGGGAAAAAAAGACAATGTGTTTCTCCTATTTAATTCTCCGCTCTGCTAGTTTGGACTCATTGCAGAGATCTGACTGAATGCTACAATAGAAGCCTTTGCTGTGACGCAACCCTACTTTAGACCAGTAACTGCAACAACACCTCATCTAACTGGAGGTGACACAGGGTTCAGTGTGGGTACACAGAGGATGTTCCACACAAAGACCTTTCTAAAGGCTGAAGGATGTCATTGGGTGGTCATGGTAGACTTGGCTTTGCTTTCAAGGAAGAAGAACCCCAACCATCTCCTGCCGGCCTTGCAAGTACACCATTAAGTGTTTTTATTCCTGAGTCATTGCTGCCTCTACCGCCATGTGTTAGCCTAGGGGTGGGCCATACCGCACATGTCACTATCGATTCGATACTGCTACTGATACCAAACCTTTTACTTGAAATTTTTCTAGGATCATTGATTTTGTGATTTTACCTTTAATTACATGTATTAATTTAAATTACATTTAATTTGTTAAACGTCATTAAGGTCAGAATGAAACACATTTTTGGAAAACAAAGCAAATACAGTAATCCCTCCCGACTCCGTGGTTCCGATTTCTTGATTTCACTCTGTTTTTCAAAAATAAGTTAATAAATCATGCAGTTTTGTGGTTGAATATAGCTTATTTTTACTTTTATATATGCATATTTTAAATAGTGGAATTGTGGAAAAGTGGAAAGGGATTTCTTTGCCTAAATTAAGCATTTTCAAGCAGAAAAACGTCAAAAATCCACTAAAATACAAAAACCGAAGGTGAATTCAAAGGTGAACTGTTATGTAGTACTCCACATTGGTCACCAGGTGTCAGTAATATTACTCTAATGTTTAGCAAGACACACAAGCGTCAGACTTGACTGGCAGAACAGGCTTTCATTGCAGCTTTGAAAAATCTCACAACAGACACGACAATCTTCACTAAAAGTCCCAAATAAAATCTTCGAGTCCTGTCACTTTCTGTCCACCCGTCACACATATCCATCCCTAAGGAACACATTTATAATAACACACATGTCTTATTTATGTGTTATTGTCTCTTATTATGTAAACTAGTTAGGGATTTTGAGTGTAAAGATTGCTTTAGGGATGTTACATTACATCCAAAGAGCTCTACTTATGTTAAAAATGTATATAGAAGGTGGTAAACAGGTTTTCTGTAACTACCAAAATAGTTTATTTATAAATAATCTTACTATGCTGAAATTCACTTATCACAGTCAGGCCTAAACAAAGGATTACTGTATTTGTATTTGTGTATCGAACATTATATGAATACCACAATGTAAGACAATTTAACAATATCAACAATTGCCTTTTATTACATACAATAAAGAACAAAAAAGTCAAAAGGCAAAAAAAAAACTACTCTTGGCTCTCAATAGTATTTTATATCAACAACACACACAAAAAAATAACATTTGGAAAAATAAACAATTGAAAAGTATCAATCGCATCCTGCTTGTATCCATCGAATAATGCCACCACCCTTGCTATCAATGCTATCCGATACTTGATCAGCCCACCCCTAGTGTGTTCCGTCAGTAACCATGCAAGAGAAAATGAGCAAAAGTTGCTTTAAATTACTTGTGGTCATTCTAAAATTCAAGTTTGTCCCGTTTTATCGACCAATTCAAACATTGCACATTTTGTCACGTCTTCGCCTCAGCGGCATCTCAAATGAAACACTTCCTTTCAGTAGACTTCAGTAAGTACACCATGTACGCTGTGTACTTTGTTTTGACAGTGCAGTGTTATCCCACACACATGTCAAAATGACAACAGCAACATTTACCTTCTTCTCTCCTTTTTAAACGGTGATTTGCAACCACTGGAGTTAGTCCCTTCCCATCCACTGCGCAGACAAGATGGCGGCTGTAAGGGTGGTAAGTGTCCGTGCAACTTGTCAGTGTGAGCGCACTTTTGCTCTCAAAAGGCTTAGTGTGAGTATGCTAGCTCGCCATTGAGAGACAGCCCCTTTCTGCCATTTGTACCCATTCATACAAATATGACCTATTGTGGTGCACTACAGAATACGTATTCATTGACTCCTTAAACGTTAATATTTTATTTATCCTGCAAACTACCTGAAAGTGAGCCTTTGCTGGTAACCAGAAGCTGGATATTTATGAGGTTTCACCACTGCACCGGGATTACCAGGACATAATTGGATCGTGGTGTAATAGCATGGCTGTGTGTGTACATTGGAGATACACACTTGTTTAATTGTCTGTTTGTAAGCAGATGCTGGTTATGTCAACTAATTTAAGGTTCATTAATAAAAAGTAACATTTAAGTGGTTTTGGACACTTTATTACATCATTCATGTGTTTCGGGACAAATCAACCATCCAGTTGAAGTCATTAGCCCCTGGGGTTGCCTTTGGATGGAAAATAAACAGTATATTATTGTCAGAATTTAGCTGCAGAATGTCATTAGCCACTGGGTTTGCAGTGGGGCGGAAAATTACCAGTAACTTTCCATCAGAATATAGCTGAAGCATTTCGGAAAAGCATTTGGTTTCCATTTGACTACCCCTCCGTGAATCATTACCTTATGGTGGTGGAGGGGTTTGAGTGCCCGAGTGATCCTAGGAGCTATGTTATCGGGGGCTTTATGCCCCTGGTAGGGTTTCCCAAGGCAAACAGGTTCTAGGTGACGGGCCAGACTAAGAGTGGTTGAGAAGACCCCTATGAAGAAGATCAAGAGGAGTGACCACACCTCGCCCGGACGCAGGATACCGGGGCCTCACCCTGGAGCTAGGCCTGAGGGAGGGGCTCGCAGCCAAGCGCCTGGTCACCCGTGGCGCCTGGCCGGGCCTAGCCCAAAGAAGCCACACGGGAATTCCCTCCTCCCACCACCTGCAAGGGCAAGGTGGGTCTGTAAAAGGGCCGGGTCTGTAAAGGTCCGGTGCATTGTGATTTGGGTAGTGGTCGAGGGCAGGTGTCCGGGCGACCTGGTCTTCGGCGGCCAAATCTGGTTCTTGGGATATGGTGGGGAAGGAGCCCGAGCTTGTGGAAGAGACGGAGACATTCCGACTAGATCTAGTCGGACTCACCTTAATCCACAGTTGGGGCTCTGGAACCAAATTCCTTGAGAGGGGCTGGACCTTGTTCTTCGCTGGAGTTCCTACAGGGGAGAGGCCGTGAGCTGGTGTGGGCTTATTATTAGCCCCCCGGCTTGGTGCCTCTTTGCTGGAGTCATCCCCAGTAAACGAGAGGGTTATGTCCCTACGCCTTAGGGCTGGGGAAAAGGTCCGGACTGTGGTTTGTGCGTACGCGCCGAATGGCAGTTTAGAGTACCCAGCCTTCTTGGAGTCTATCAGAGGGGTTCTGGAGAGCACCCCAGCTGGTGACTCCATTGTTCTAATGGGAAACTTCAACGCCCATGTGGGCAATGACAGTGTGACTTGGAGGGGCGTGGTTGGGAGGAACGGCCTCCCTGGCCTGAACCCGTGTGGTGTGTTGTTGCTTCTGTGCGAATCACAAGGGAGGACCGGGATATTGAGTCCGAAAGGGCCGTATTCCATGCCTCCATTGCTGAGGCAGCAGACGTAGTTGCGGCCGCAAGGTGGTCGGTGCCAGTCGTGGTGGCAAGCCCCGAACCCGATGGTGGACACCGGGGGTTAGGGCTGCTGTCAAGCTGAAGAAGGAGTCCTATCAAGCATGGATGGCTTGCGGGACTCCCGAAGCAGCTGACAGGTACTGGCAGCCCAAGCGGCACACGGCTTCGGCGGTGGTCGAGGCAAAAACTTGGGTGTGGGAAAAGTTCGGTGAGGCTATGGAGCATGACTTTCGATCGGCCTCGAAGAGGTTCTGGCAAACCGTCCGACACCTCAGAAAAGGGGAAGCAGCCCTCAGTTCACACTGTTTACAGTGCGGACGGGGGCTTGCTGACCTCAAAGAGCTCGCCGGGGACCAGGAAGTCTGGACTTCCCTACTGAAACTGCTGCCCCCGCAACCCGGACCCGGATAAACGGAGGAAAATGGAATGGAATGGAATTATACGGTACTCATGATAACTCCTAAGTAGCCAAGTACGGCTGCAATAAACAATTATTTTCTTAAAAATCTGAAGCTGGCTGTTTGGATGAATTAAATTTAAAATATATTTTGAAACTGCGTCAAAACTATAAAATTGCCAGTAGATTTACAAGAACAAAGTCACCCTAACAAGACAAAAAACATTTATCAATTGAGGCAAAAGTCATATTTTTTGAGAAAATGTCATTTCAGTAGGCATAAAAGTTGTCATTTTTGGAAAATTTGTTTTAGAAAATAGGTTATAATATGGGAATAAAGTTGCCCTGTGATTGACCCCGCCTCTCGGCCAAAGTCAGCTGGGATAGGCTCCAGCATACCCGCGACCCTAATTAGGATAAGCGGTATAGAAACGAGGTATAACAAGGAAAAAGTTGCATGTTTACAAGAAAACACGTGTGATATATGAAAAAAGTGTCATTTTAGTAGTGTAGACTTGATATATTAAAAATTTACTTTAAAAAAAAAAAAGGTGTTCCATGATGAGAAACAAAATAAAGGTGTAATTATTTGGAAATTAGGTTGCGGAAAAAGTGTTTTTTTTATGTTATGAGACTAAAGTCAAAATATCGGAATTAATACATAATTGTGAAAATAAAATTTATAAAATGGTTGGAAAATGTTAAAACAACAGAAAGGAATATAACTATCATTTTATGAGAATACAGTGAAAGACTAAGAGAAAAAAGATGTAATGTGTTGAGGAAAAAATCAATTTTATTAAATAACATATTAGGAAAAAAATGTAATTTTAATAGCACAGTGTTCAAATATATTTTTTCATTCATTCATTCATTCATTTTCTGTACCGCTTATCCTCATTAGGGTCATGGGGATGCTGGAGCCTATCCCAGCTGGCTTTGGGCGAGAGGCGGGGTACACCCTGGACTGGTCGCCAGTCAATCGCAGGGCACATATAGACAAACAAACATTCACACTCACATTCATACCTATGGACAATTTAGAGTC
>QODF01000034.1:1858565-1904300 GCA_024372805.1 Oostethus manadensis | reverse complement strand
ATATATATATATTATATATATAATATATATATATATAATAATACTTGCTGCAGTGCAGCAGCAGGAATCTATAGCAGCAGACACTATATAAAAGTGTTACCTTCAATGTAGTGTTTAAATAGGTTTTGTGGCTCCAAGTGGGTTTTCATTTGGTGGAAACGGGACAAAAGGTGCTATAGGTTGCCGACCCCTGCCATAGACCTACAGTAATACAGCAGCTTTTTATATCGGTTGTCATTGTAGGGAAAAACCTGATACCGGTTTTTATGCCAGTATCGGTGGGCCAATATCATTGGACATTTCTCATAAATATGTATTAGAAGTTATAATACTATTTCAAATCGAAGAGGCACAAAAACATTTTTGTCTCCCAGTAGGGGCATGACAAAATAAGTGAGAACCAATGGGTAAGGGTAAGGACGAGTAGGGTTAAAATTAGAGTAAAGTGGATTAGTGAGCGAGTCATGCATGCTTTTATTTTGTCACGTCTGGACTACTGAGTAATGCATTTTATTCTGCAATAAGCCACAATGCACACTTTCTCTTACAGTTAGGCTCTTTTACAGTTACTCTGCGGCACAGCTTTTAACAGGAACCAAAAAAGGGGGCACATCACTCCAATCTTGCCTCCCTGCACTGGCTGGTGGTTTGTGTTAGAATTAATTTTAAGATTTTATTGTTTGTTTGCAGGTATATCTCGGACCTCATCCAATGTTATGCTCCAGCATGCACATTGAGGTCTGAAGGCCAACTAGTGGTGCCTAAGAGGAGATTTAAGACCCAGGGAGATTGGGTTTTTTCTGTAGTCGGCCACAAGCTGTGGAACATTCTCCCCCCTCGTGTAAAAACGGCCCCCACAGTTGAATGCTTTAAGTCTTGTCATAAAGCCAACCTTTATTTTCTTGCCTTTAACTCATCTTGAGTAGTGTGTGTGGTCCGCAGAGTTCTTTATTGTTTTGTTGTTATTTTATTGGTTTTACTTAACATTCATTCATTCATTTTCTATACCGCTTATCCTCAGTAGGGTCGCAGTACTTATCATATGGTTTCTTTTTTAATATTAAAATGTATTTTTTTTCATTGGTGGTCTAAATGTTGTTGCTTTTATTTGATTGACTTGATTTATTTTCATCCTTTAGTAATTGTTTTACTAGTTTGCACAGCACTTTGGTTTGTAAAAGCACTTTGTGTTTATAATATGTGCTATATAAATAAAGTGAATTGGATTCAATTATGTTTAGAGTTTAGAGTGAGGGTTCAGGATTATGGATTGGGGTTGTAGGGTTTATAGGTTGGTTTAGGGTTTTTTGGAAATCCTGTTGACAAAGTTGTTGTTCAAACAACACTTGTGGTGTCCATGTACATTACTCTCCACTCATGAAAGATGTTGGGTGAATATCTCCAAAACACTGAGTCGAGTTCTTTTGCAAAGATGACACTATGGTAACAACGGAGGTGTGGCCAGAGGCAGAGCGGGCCGAGTCACTGGCCCGCGGTGCGGCCTTAAAGTGGGCTTCAGGCGTTTTCTGTCGACCTGAACATCTGGAGCAACTGGGCCAGTACAGGAAGAGAGAAAGTCAGAGAACCACATCCATACATACCAGACTGAAGGTGACAGCACTGTAACACAAACGTGTTTGCATGACCTGCAGCCAATCACCAATCATTTTCTGCAGTCAATGGTGCAGTCCTATTTGGAAGAGGTGGGCTGGTGCATGGAACAGCTTCGGGAGGCCCAGGAAGAGTTGAGGGAGGTATCCCATGCTTTAAGGAAGGCCAGATTTGAGTACAGCCAAAACCAAGATGGGGGGAAAAATCTGGAGAGGCTGAGAGAAGTGTCAGTCAACCACAATCAGCTCCTTGCTGCCGTCAGCAACCTGCCCAGACTTTACGCAGGTGAGATACGCACATATCTTAATGAGGTGCATTTCTGACCTGCAATTGGCTCTGTCCAGTCCGCAGCATGGTTGTAGAAACTGAGGGTCTGGTGGAGTCCCAGAGACTGCTAGAGGCCCACGTCCGCCTGATGGACCTGGAGCGCTGGCAGGACGACATCCTCTGGCAGCTCAACGGAACGGCCAGGATCGCAGGAAGTGAGCTCAGCTCTGATGACCAGGAGCTGGTGACCAAATATTTCTCTGATGTCAACAAGCTGGGCGAGACTTTAGGTGAGGAAAGCGTCATATCCAACTAACATCAAATACAGCCTAATTGTCATCGGGATTCATTTCATGTGGGTTGCGTGCCAAAGGGCACAAAAACTATGCCAAATCCAACAGCACTACGGGAAAAGCCTAAAGACTAATAATTTTGAGAATTGTATTTACTCAAGAGTTACCTGCTGACAACGAGCAAGTTAACTCTCCAGGTCATGACTCAGCTGTCTACCAGCACCTCAAACCTCAGCTAACGATAGAGGTTTGGCAAAGTTTAGCTTTTTATTTTAGCTATCTTTGAATGTATAACCCTATCATAACAACATCAAAGTAAGTTCTTTCTGGACTGTTTTTACTCATGTGCGTGTGTACGAGATGCCAGAATTATCGAAATTGAAGTGCCATATCATTTTTTTCCTGCTTCATTTGTAACTGGGGAATAATACAGTATGTCTCTAAGTCGCTTTTTTATAGTGTAGCTGGCCAAATATATATATTTTAACATGTTTAAAATTGTGAATTTGTAATGACTGACATGAACCAAAGAGTGAACATTACCATCGACATCCACGAGAGCACGCTGATGGCTAAATCAAAAGATTAGGTAATGAGATCGGGAGCTTGGTGAACTCGCTTATATCTCCCAATAGTGGTTTAAAAGAACAGATACAAGAAATGTCCATATTCTTCACAGTTATGACTTCAACTGAATGAGATTTGTCTTGCAAACCGTGGCGGTAATGGCTGCTACTCATTCACAGCCCGTGTATTAGGAAAATTGGCCTCTAATAAAACAATTGCTCTCTTTTTCAAGTCCCTTTTAACAAAAAAAATAGGAAATATTATTATGATATTAGCAAATCTTGCTTTAACAAAAATTTTACAACTTTTACATGTAGTGATGGAAATAATGAAGACATTACTTCAACACACACAAAATATCTATTATCTTAAGTGGAAAAACAATGGAAACAAGGACATTTTCATCACTTTCTAGAAAAACAATTGAGGCTTGCCAGAACAGCAATTGAAAACAGGATGTTTGATGTGCTCACAATCCCAGAATGGAACTGATTATAACTCGAGGGCCACCTGCACCATTTAGTCACATGACATGCACACTGAAGGAACTCTCAACCATTCTTCTCCTGTGTCTGGACAAAGTCAAAAGTAAGTGCGCAAGCAATGGCTAGTGTCGGTTACGTCGACAACCGTTTATGTTGACGTCCGGTGCAACGATACCTTTTCTGGGGATTTTGGCTCGGAGGTGAATGGCATCCGTTTTGTGTCATCTTATTTTCCTGAAGCATGTGCTTCAAATTGGGCCGCATGGTGGTTGAGTGGTTAGCACATTGGCCACACAGTCAGGAGATCTGGAAGACCTGGGTTCAAATCTCCGTTGGGCATCTCTGTGTGGAGTTTGCATGTTCTCCCCGTGGGTGCGTGGGTTTTCTCCGGGTACTCCGGTTTCCTCCCACATTCCAAAAACATGCATGTTAGGTTAATTGGCGACTCTAAATTGTCCATTAGAGTATGAATGTTAGTGTGAATGTTTGTTTGTCTATATGTGCCCTGCGATTGACTGGCGACCAGTCCAGGGTGTACCCCGCCTCTCGCCCAAAGTCTGCTGGGATAGGCTCCAGCATCCCCGTGACCCTAATGAGGATAAGCGGTATAGAAAATGGATGGATGGATGGATGTGCTTCAAATTGTTGAGGAATACTTTTGCGTCTGTCGCTGCAGGTAAGGAGCTGTGGGCGGTGGTGAGCAGTGCCTTGGCTGTGGCTCGCCAAAACCCTACACCATTTGTGTCAGCGGTGAGGATTGTAGAGCGCGAAGAGGCCATGGACACAGCTCTGCTGGAACGAGTTTTGGCCAGGCCCTTGCCCCCAGGACGACCTCGCTGCTGGAGAGCACGCTTCTTCCAGGTCTAGCTTCTAACATGTTTTTTGACTTGAAGTGTTTCCCTTTAGATGGTTCAGCGTAATTCGTGTCTTTTTCCATGCATGGTAGGTGTTAGAGGAGGCGGTGTCCGCACGCTTCTGTAGCGTCTCTTACTTTCACACACGGGGTGCGGGTTTGGCGGGACACCTGTCAGCGCTGCAGCACGCTATCATGACGGATCTGGCCACGGTACACCACCTGCTGGAGCACTGTGTCCCTCCACACTACCGCCTAACCAGAGCCTACCTGAGGGCCAGTCACCGCTGTTTACATGCTCACCTGGCACAGGTGAGGTATCAACACTGAGAGCAAGTGCCCCAACAACAGCAATTCCTGTTTGAAAGATGTAAAGATTGTTTTATTTTCAGGCTCGTCCCACATGTCTGTCGTTTTTGTGGTGTAGGTCATCAGTTGGGACCTGGAGAGTGGTGAGATCTTTGCTGTGCTCAACTGGGTTCTACACATCTACAACAGGTTACAGTCCATGACCACCACAGTATGCCAAAATGCCAATCACCATGTTTTTGCTTAGAAGGGACACTGCAGTTGTCTTTGACTCTTTCACACACGCGCGCACACAACATAGTAAAGGGCATGTCCTCACGTTTTTAAGAAATCACACCGTTTTTATGGGCCTGCAAGCAAAGCACAGCAGCACATCCTACTTAGCTATTATTATCTCTTATTGTGCTGCAACTAATGTGGGACAAACCGTGTGAAGAAGCATGTGTGTAAATTTGTTTTGTTAAAATTTTATAAAAATGTTACGGTTATTATTATCATTACAGTGGTCCTTTTTATGATGATTACCCATTTGGACCCTATGTCACAACCAGTAATTTGATTTTTTGGCCGTGCGATTTTTGACGTTGTCCAAATCGCTGTTTGGGTTTTTTTTTTTGTGGAGAACATACCGACCATGAAGAAGTAAGATCTCAACATGCATGGAGAACATATTTCAATGTCATTTTTGACTTGCTGTCTGCGACCCACTTTGGGTCCCAACGCAACAGTTAAAAACCACTGCTTTACAGTGTTAACCAAAGTCCAAAATGTTAGGATACAAACTTAACAGCAAACTGAGAGCTTTGCCTTCCAACATAGCTCCAACTTGACGTCCTCAGACCTGAGAAGCATCAGCAAAAATGCAGCCGGTGAACAAGCCCTGAACCCAAACTAGACAGGCCCGCCAAAAATCCTCTTTGTCATCTTGTCAAAGAGAAACACTGAGGGTTTGACAGTCTCTTTTTGGCAGCCCGGAAATGATGGGTCATCCAGATCTGCTGCACGAGTTGAAGGGTTGCGAGATGGATCCTCTGATCTCCGCTGAGGGACTAGAGCAACTTCAGAACAAATATGTGCAGAGTGTCCGGGTGAGTATACAACTTAATATATTTCATCGACTATTGCAGTTGCACGCAACAACACGACAAATTTTATTTGACTATAGAAGAGTGTTTCAGAATGGATGCAAAAAGCTCTACAGGTGGAGCTGCAAGACTGGCAAAGAGACCAGGAGCCTGATACGGATCATGAGGGTTTCTACCAAACCAGCCTTCCAACTATCATCATTCAGGTGAGAATCTGCTACTTTGAGTTGGACCACCAAGCACAAGACACGTGCTAACAAGATCTCCAAAACCTGTTTTCAAAGAGAAGACAATGCAACATCTTCTTCTTCTTTTCCTTTCGGCTTATCCCTTCAGGGGTCGCCACAGCGAATCAATTGCCTCCATCTAACCCTGTCTTCTGCATCTTGTTCTCTCCTATTTTATTACATCCATAAACCTCCTCTTTGGTCTTCCTCTAGGCCTCCTGCATCCTTCTACCAATATATTCACATCTCTTCTGGACATGTCCGAACCATCTCAGTAACCAACCTCTAACATGTGCTGGCCCTCTGATGTGCTCATTCCTGATCCTGTCCATCCTGGTCACACCCAAAGACAATGCAATGTCTAGGGCTACACAAAAAAAACAGAGAAACCTTGATTCACACAAACATTGATCTGATATCAGCCTAAATCATACATACAGTCATGACTTTTGTAATGTGGATTGTTTGATCAAGCAATATTTTGATACAAAAATCAAGTCAGCAACAGAAAAACTGACCAATTTACTTCTTTATGCATGTGGGGTAGTTTTATCCACAGTGCAGTGGCAGTCAGGAATACCCTGTATGCTCAATGACGCACTTACACCCGACATTAGCCAATAGATGTGTCATGTGTCACAAGAGCTTGCGAGATTTATGCATGATGATATTTTTTGCTTTCTCTTATCTCTCCAAAAGCTGTCTTCCGGGGAAGGGCCAGAAGTCAATCAGCCTGTGAACTATGGCATCACTAATGTGAATGAAAATGCTCGTAATATGGCAGTGGCAATGCGCAAGACAGGATTGGACGTGCACACTATGTGCTTTACGCACACTATAAACGTTGTAATACACCCTACCTCGGTGTTCCCAGCGTCACTCGCTCGCGTCGTGTGGCTGTTTTTTTTTTATTTAGAGTTGCTGATGTCCAAGCAGAAGCAGCAGTCATTTGGCATTTCAGCAGATTTACTTAAAATTAGTCCGATCAAAATACAAATTCAATCGCTGCAGAATTCGTCTATCATGTGATGTGATACCAACTATTCTATTTCACTACTTCCTGGTACTGCTAAGCATCATGGGAGCTGTAGTTATTTTAGAGTAAAAGTCTCTTCTCATGAGATAAGTGTATTGTGACACCCCGAATAGCCAATGACTTTTTGCCCGTCTGTGGGCTTTGTTTGCCTGGGATCGACAGCTTGTATCTGAGTGCCAATATCAGAAATTTTAGATTACAGGTGTAAAACTCAAAACCTTGCGGCCGGAATCGACCTGCCAATGTCATTTTATAATTTGTGTCAAAAATGCACAAAAATTGTATTATTTGGAAACATTAACAAGAAATACATGTTTTTTTTTTGAATTTTTAAAAATGTATTTGTATAATTTTTAATTTGAGATTATGTATTTTAAATTTAATTAACTTATTTAATTATATTTATATTAAGTATAAAATAGTTTTAAAAAATAGAATGTTTTTTTCAATCTTTCTTGCTAAATGTATTGCTGTATTTGTTCTGTCACTTTTAACCAAATCCATTTTAAAATGAATTATTTTCATGGAATTAATATTATGGTTACTACAGTTGTAATTATTATTATAATAGTTAACTAATGGCTATTAATAGCACACTGTACTTCAATTTGTGCTCGGCATCTTGACTTTTTTCAGGTAAAACAACAGATGGTGAAAATGATAATATTGAAATGTGTCTCAAAATCACAAGGCGATTATACATAAATATGGTTTCAGCCACAGGTGTCCCTCTGAGGGTAACCATAACTGGGATGTGGCCCACAGTGAAAACTATTTTGATGCCCGTTTTCGATGTAGGCCAACATAATCTGATACTTTTCTTTTTTCTTTTTTTTTTTTTAATGAAATCGGCCCGATATCAATATCGGCTCGGGACACCCCTCTCCTTTTCTGCAAAAGATGCTGGAAGAGAATGCTCGTGTGGCCCTAATCATTGGAGAATCCCTCAGAGACCAAACCATACAAATGGGCCTGTATGAGATGGAGAACCTCCTCAACAGGTTTGTCTGTTGTTTGTTATCCCAGTAGCCACTCACCAGTGTCTGCTGTTCACTCACTTCTGCGTCCTTTGGGCCTTCAGGTTTCGAGAAGCCTTGGTAGAATTTGGAAAGAGGCACTGCAGTGATCCAGGCAACAGCAGAAACAATTTCTACCTCCACTACCTGCTGGCCTCCATCAGCAACTGTATCATCCTCAAGTAAGAATCAATGACAAGGCTCTGATGGTGATTTTATGGTTTTTTTATATGCATTCAAACCTTGGTTTTCATGTGCATTAAAATTTAAAAATCTCCCTCCCTTGCAATGCCCCTTTCAGTGTGCAAGAATTACTGACTGTTACATTTAATTCGTTTTTGAATCTTTTTATTACTATATTTTATTGTTTATAATTGTCCTTCTTATGTTCTGTGTACAACAGAGAGTAAGTAAGTAGGGGTGCAACAATTGAACGGTTTGACACAGCATTGTGGATTTGTTATGAATCAAATGGTACTGTAACCCATGACATCATTCGGCTGACATGAAAGTTCCCTCTTGATTTTCTGTCGCTCCTCTATGGCAACACAGAGATGGCGTCTAGAACAGGTACACCGGATACTTTTCATTTTAAAACTCTACTTTCTCTCATTTCTCTTCTTTACTCTCTAATTTCAACAAAGTCCAAGTTACCAAAGGCATATAAATGTCTTTTTTGTATCGAAAAAATATCGAAACATGACACTATAAGATATTGAATCAAACCGAAGTCTTGTCATTGTCTTGTTGTCTTGTCATTCTTTACTCCTTTCACAACACTTGGGGAAACTTAGCACTGCGCTCATATTTGATGCAGAAAGTCCACAGAGAACCTGCAGCAGCAGCAGTCCTCCCAAGAAATGGGTCAGTTCTCTCGGACTCCTTCAAACCCACTGGCGGCTCTGGACCGGGCGGTGAGGCGAGCTTGTCGAATGGTGATGGATCAGCTCCTGCTGGACCTGAAGCCTTTCCTCACAGGCCTCATGACACGACCCTGGTTGGTCCAGGGAGATCCCACTCCCAAACTCTGCCGTATCCTGGAGCGTCATCTAGAGCTTTACAGTCGTGTCCAAGCACCCTGCAGACAGGTTGCGTGTTCACTCAGTTATGCCTCTACACTCTGCTTTTTTTATGCCTCTGAAGAAGCTGTTATGAGAACCTGATCATGTTTCTTTATAACCATCATATGAGTTGCTGGCATTGTTCGAACAAAGAAAGTATACATACGTTAATGTGCATATTTTGTCACACCAGCTCGCTGTGTGTCTTTCAGCGTCTTGAGGAGGAGGCTCAGTGGTTGATGGTGGTAGAATATGTCAAAGCACTGATGCAGAAGAAGCTGCTCTGTCGCAGTGCCGACGAGAGGAGGAAGTTCGCTCAGCAGATGGTGAAGGACGACCAGCAGTTCAGACATATTTTCCACGGCCTGGTCAGTGAAATCGCCATCATGTTTTCATGATTCAGCAAATGTCATATTTTGCCTTACTTAAGGAAGCAGCACAAGATGGATATTTTCAATCTCCTCTGTTATTCTGTGGTGTTGTTGTAGAGTGGACACTAGGGATGGGTAGCGAAATGCGGTTTCAGACTGGGGCGGTTGCTGCATTTGGGTGCTAAATGAATGCAGACTGAGCCACGTGCAACAAGCTCTTGAGGGTGATATTGTGCAGGGAACGTTTTGTCGGTATCTTCAGAGCCTGACGCTCATTTAAACGTTATTGATACCATGACCCGCTAACAGCAGTGCTCAGTTCAAACAGTGCACACTTAAGCCATAGCGCTGCAGTAACACTTTCTCATTTTCAACCAATCCCAGTCATGGCGGGCAAGGTACATTCACAAACAGCAGAATTATGGACATCACAAGCCTGTCAGTTTGCTGTGAATTGGATTTCAAATTGGCAAATGCATTGCAGGAACCTCTTGTTTATCCCGGTTAATTGGTTCCAGACTCGACCGTGACAAGGATTCCTTATTTATGATCCTAATATTTTTGTACTTTTGAGCAGACAAAACCTGTTTACAACCTTTTAAATAACACTTTTAACATTATTAGAGACCTCTTTACATTAAACAACACCCCTATAGTAACCTTTGCACTACTGTTACCCAACATAGTAGGCACAATAAGAGGAAGTAAGACATAAATACAACTTGTTGTAAATGTATTTTGGTGCCAAGGGAGCTGAGTGGGGAGCAGGCAGGAAGTGATATTGGGGGATTCAGAATTGAGTTTTAGATTGGTAAGGGTTACGGCCACTCCAGTAGTACGTGTTAGGGATTATTGTGCCTCCAGCGAATGCCTGTTGTCCTGTCCATCAGGTCTGATGCTTGTCGGTTTCACCTATCATTAAAGTAACATTACTGACACCAAGTGGTCAGTGTAGAATACTACAAATCTACACAACGTCTTAGAATGCATCTTCTGAATGCTTTATATTTGTATTTTGCTTCATGTGGTCATTTTTTTGCTTGGAAATGCTTAATTCTGACAAAAAATATGCAGACTTTGCTCCTTGCTTTTTGACTAATAAATGACCGTATCCAACCACAGTTATTATTGAAAAACAGTGTTAGAGTTATAGAAAATGAATGAATAGCGTGATTACTGTGATAGAGTGAAGCTGCGAAGCCGTTGAATGGCTTCCTGGTGGCAAAGGCAAAAATGCTTTCTATCTGACATTATTTACAGGACAAAAAAATTTCACAAGAGCAAAGCATGTTGTCTTTTTAAGACAACGGCTGATCTTGGACCTGAATTTATCTTCAAAGGAAAGTGACGGCTTTGTACCTGAAGTGAACCCTTTGGCTCTTCTCCCAGTCTTGGCTGACTTCATCCGGCTAAAAGACCCCAGCATGCTTCCTCTAGTGGTGTCTGGACTTGCAGCACAATACCCCGACATCAGGTCAGCACAACCTGCTCACAGTCTGCCGCGTTTGTGCAACAATTTAGATTTCTTGAGTGTATGATTGGAGCAAAACCGAGAGCGTAAATACAGGCCCAGTATTGCCAGTACTGGTGCTTTTTACTTAAAATGTTTTATCATTTTGTCTCCGGTGACTCTCCAGTGAGGAGCATGTGTCTGTGCTGCTGGACATACGTGGTGATATCTCCAGGGACATCAGAGGCTCAGTTCTAGACCTGCTGGAGCAGAGTGCCCCCCCTCTTCCAGCCGGATACCGCCCCATCTTCACGGACATACTGGTGCCTCCTTCAGCCTTGGCCTTCTGCTTGCCCACTGCCAAGTGTGCATGAAATCCAGTCCCCTGAAATTGCACATCAGTGTTGAAAAGATGACTTGTGAATGTCAGTATCTTCACCTCATTCCTCAGTCTTTTCTATGAAACAAAAGATTTACTTAGATTTTGTCTCAGGGGTTTATGCATGTTGTACTTTGCTGGGGATTCTTGTAAATAGATTAGCTAAACAAAGACGTCTTCTGTCACAGTGCTTACAGGTAACTGCAGACTGTCTGATCATCCTGCAGCTGATCATTGACCGAGTCTTTGCCATTCTGGTTGTTCTTCGATCCATTTTTTCTTCCGTTTTCTGCCACGTGTCTCTTTTTTGCTCTCCATTTTAAGGCTTTGAAAATCATTTTAGCTGAACAGCCAAAAATTGATTGCACTTCTTCATAAGGTTTCCTCTCTCCAATTAACTTTTTAATCAAATTACACTGTTTTTCTGATAAATGTCTTGAACGACCCATTTATCTCAAGCTTCCAAAGAGAAATACATGTTCAACAAGTGCTGCTTTTATCCTTAAATAGGGGCCACCTGATTCACACCTGTTATTTCACTTGTTTTCTGAGAATCTACTGCACCTACCGGTTACTTGTTTGCCATGTAGCAATAAAAATATACTAATAACAGTACTTTCTGGTTAGTCACATTGGACTGCTATTATTTTGAGCAGTACTGTATATCTAAATTATTGGATTGATTTTAGCCTTAAAAAAAACTATCAAAGTGGATGCTATAACAGAATGAAAAACATTTGAAATTAGTGTTTCAATAAATACTGTTTTATTCAAAAAAAATCACTCATCACAGTACCTGTGTACACATACACGTACTTGTGGTCATCAGCCTGTGCTCCAGAGGTATTTTGTGTCCTTAAGATAACTGATAATTTTTGTAGAACAAATCTTAGAGCTTTGAGCATTTTCTGCTTCAACACAACGGACGAAATGAGAGGAGAGGTGTGGCGGAATTAACTAGCGAAGAAAGAATGTGTGGCATTTTCCTGTTGCCAAACATGGGAACTCAGTGGCATTAAAGACAAGCACCACAGAAAAACAGGCTCATAATGTGAGTGAAGCAAGCTGCGTCGATACTGAAGCACCTCCATCTATTCTCAGGGTGGGCGATATTGCACATTTTGCTGCGGATCCAACACCATGTATATACATCCACCCATCCATCCATTTTCTATGCCGCTTATCTTCATTAGGGTCGTGGGCATGCTGGAGCCTATCCCAGGTGGCTTTGGGTGAGAGGCGGGGTACACCCTGGACTTGGTCGCCAGTCAGTCACAGGGCACATATAGACAAACAAACATTCACACTCACATTCATACTTATGGACAATTTACAGTCGCCAATTAACCTAACATGCATGTTTTTGGAATGTAGGAGGAAACTGGAGTACCCGGAGAAAACCCACGCACGCACGGGGAGAACATGCAAACTCCACACCACAGTGCAGCCAACCATGTTTCTACTGTACATACAGGTCCAGTATTGCAATAACAATTGTAACACCAATACTTTATCAAGATAATAAAGATAATTTTGTAATTTCTGGGATTGACTGGCGACCAGTCCAGGGTGTACCCCGCCTCCCGCCCAAAGTCAGCTGGGATAGGCTCCAGCATACCCACGACCCTAATGAGGATAAGCGACATAGAAAATGAATGAATGAGTTTTGTAATTTTTGCCTTTGTTGATTTGAATAAACACAGGTCAAAATTTTTTGGCAAACAACAAGAACACTTATTTGTGAACACATACATCCAATCACACAAGACAATGTAATAATATCAACACCGTAATACAGATAATCGTTTGATCACAATAAAGTGCAAAACAGGCATCGATGAGAAGTGAAAAATATCGACCATCACGCTATTATCGATCGTTGTGTTGCCCTTGGTATCGATGCTATCGGTATGGACTCGATCCATATCACCTATACCCCTTACTATCGGCGACGCCACCACAAAGATGGCCGCACCCACTGTAGCAACGCTGCATGCGTAGAGTCAGACTAAGACTAAGGAGTGTGGATTTACCATCGTGTCTCGTTTGTTGTTTACCCTCGCATTGTGGACACAATTGCGGCCTAAATGAAGAACTTTTGTGGACGAGCCAACCCAACCACTGGGGCTTTGGACTGGGTGGAGGAGAGCGAAGAGTACGACTATCACCAGGAGATAGCCAGGTAGCTAGCTAGCATCACAGCATGGAGCACACAGGCAAGTTCCACCGTGAGGAACAAGCACAGACAAGTAGTACCGGCATGACACGTAAATGTCGTCCTTAACGAGTGTTTGCCCGCGAATAAGACGCCTTTTAACGGAAATTTAACAAAAATCCATATGTCGACAGTATTCATACAAAGTGTAGTATCAGCATCGGTTCGATACTTTTGTGGTGCGATGGACATTTTTCAGTTCATGTCTGTGTTCCTAAATATCCGCTGTTTGTTTTGTTGTTGTTTATTCGTCGTGTGTATGTTGTTTACAACGTCATAGAGACAAAGCTCTAGGACACAGGCGGCCTTTGATGGATTTGAATGAGAGCCAACCGCCTACAAATGATATACCAAATCTTGACAATGTTCAATTACGAAGATATTGGCCAACTTTTCAGTAAGGACAAATGCTATTGGCTGTCCTAGAATTCGCCCGATGACGCCACTCTTTCGTTTACATCTCATTTGCATATGACGCAAAACGCTATAAGGGAAAAGCACAACCTAGGAGAGACAAAAAGTGAGTAAAAACACCTTCGTTATGTTTCATACTACAAAGAAACTTGATTGTTGGGTTGTTCATTTCAAATAGCTAATATTTTTGTCAAAGTAGATTAACTAGTATTTGATCTCTGCAGGGGCCGCACGGCGGGCGAGTGGATAGCACATTGGGCTCACAGTCAGGAGGTTGAGGGTTCGAATTTTCTTTTGGGCATCTCTGTGAGGAGTTTGCATGTTCTCAACGTGCGTGTGTGTGGGTTTTCTCCGGGTACTCCGGTTTCCGCCCACATTCCAAAAACATGCACGTTAATTTAATTAGCGACTCTAAATTGTCCATCGGTGTGAATGTTTGTTTGTCGATATGTGCCCTGCGATTGACTGGCGACGAGTCCAGGGTCTACCCTGCCTCTTGCCCAAAGCCAGCTGGGATAGGGTCCAGCATACCCGTGACCCTAATGAGGATAAGCGGCATAGAAAATGAATGAATGATTGATCTCATCGCCTCTCAAAGTTCACCCATCACGGGTTGACTATTGATAACTTTTAAAAATTAGCACAAAAAATACCAAATGTCTCACATGGTGAATTTGTGTAATAGCAACAAACAAAAGAGGCAATACAGTAGGCTTATCAATTACTTACATTTACCCAAAGATTTGTAAGATAATCCACTTCATTTTACAAATAAAGAGTAGCAATATACTAACAATAAAAAAATGAACACAATAAACACGTCCTCCTCTTCTATCCAGGCTAACTGATGATTAAAAAACATTTGCGTTTTAGGTCTCGCTATGTAAAACAGGGCGAGCTCCACCCTCGCAGTTCACATGCGTGATTTATTTGCACAGCTCCACATCATGCTTTCAGTGTGACCGAGCTGACTGTACACTGTCGGCTTATGATGCGTTGGGGCACGGCGGACCTGCCAACAGCACCCACTGCTGCTCAGTGTGAATACAAAATGCAGAATAATGGGTGCTTTCACAATACCAGAAAACTCCCCTACGATGCCAAATAAAGTAGCTAGAGCTAGTCGAGAATATATGTCGTCAAGCCAGATCTAGTGACAAGATGGCCAAATTGGCAACACTGGTATCGCCTTATATTGACTGGAACCATAGGAGGAAAAAGAGCAGTATCACCCTCCTCTACTGATGACATTACATTTCTTTTTTGTTTTCAGGTCATGTTATGCTGATATGCTGCATGATCATGACAGGGTAAGTCCGACTGCACACGTGCACAACTCTTGCATGCCTTTAAAGGTTTTTAAAAAAAAATGCATGTTGAAAACCTACATTATATTTTACATTTGATGCCAATAATAGGCTACCTAAGAATGGGGGAACTATAGAAAGGACTCTGATCTATCTGTGGCACTGAGAGGTTGTGGATGTCACTGTTTAATTACCAAAAAAGCAGTCCTGATGCATGTTTGTTTTTTTAAATGTCACAACTCACCTGTGAGTGCTTTAATGTGGGGCGGGGCGCACAGCAGCACTTGCTGCCCATTTATCAGAGCTAACGATCATCCCTGACCCGACCGTGATAAGTGAATTTCCACAAAGTAGGAAAGTTAGTAGTTCTAAATGGAATATTTTCATAGTTAAAGAAAACTTGTTTGCAACCCTAAATTCAGTTTTAGGCATTATTAGAGCCCTATAGACATGGAATAACACCCCTATCGTCACCTTTACGCTCCTATTATAGACGACGTAATATTCCAGCGATCAAATGTGGTGCTTGACTCTCTCCCCCAATGACCAGTGTAGAGTACTATGTATTATCTTGGTCATCATTGTCAACTGCGTTTGTCAGCATAAAATTGAACTAACATTAGGAAATATTCCTTAATGGTGGAAACCTTGTTTTGGTAAATGCAGTAATCATTTAAGTGCTTTACAGAGGGAAGTTGTTGCATCTTATGGCCAACAGCTCCTAAAATGTTTTGTCACTGAGGGTCTGGGGTCCCTTAAACAAAACTAGGATTATTAAACCGGGATATTGTGATTATGGTTGCATAAAAGTGGGATATGTTCGGACATAAGTTAGCATGGAGTTAGCCTGCTCCAGACCAGGATATATGTCATCTAATCTCTTATCTCAATCAGTACTCAATATTAAACATGACCAGAATGAAGGCTGCATCAGTGGCACACAATGCATATGGTGTGTGTCTGCAGAATGAAAAGTACTACCAGGGAATTCGGGCAGCTGTGGCCCGAGTCCAAGCTCGTGGTGAGAAAGTCATCGTCCTGGATATCGGAACAGGAACCGGGTTATTGTCCATGATGGCTGTTTCTGCTGGAGCTGACTTCTGCTATGCTGTTGAGGTCATTTTGCCCTTTTTTTTTTTTTTTTTTAAATTTTTGGGTTTTTTTTTTTATTATTTTTTTTTTCTTTTTAATTTCTTTTTTAATTTGTTTTTATTTTTTTTTTTTTTTTTAATTTTTTTTTTTTTGTTTTTTTTTTTTTTTTTTTTTTTAAATTTTATTTTTAAATTTTTTTTTTTTTCCGCATTATTTGCCACACATAGCCTCATAATTTATATTTTATTTTTTTTTTTTTTAAACATTTGCAAATATATGTTTTTGTCTTTTTAAGGCAGGAAATGACACATAGGAAATCACAGCCTTTGATTAACATTTTTGTTGATGCACCTTCGGTGGCATTTTCAGCCTGTGGCTGTTTTTTTTTTAATTGGCCCGAGACAATGTCGTTTGAACAAGAAACCTTAAACACAGAAATAACAGGAAAAATGGGAAAATCAGCAGTGATTTTCCAACAGTTAAGTGAAAATAGTAAAGCGACCGACCTGCCTATCAACCAAAATTCCAACTCCATTTGTTGTTGTTTTTTTTGTGATATTATGGCGTTAAAAATAATTTATATTTCCTCTATGCTGCAAATTTTTCCTCATAATTTTACACATTTATTATTGTAATATTACAACTTTTTTCTATTTGGAGTAGGAATTTTTTCTCCTAATGTTTTTACTTTGTTCTCATAAAATTACAGCATTTTTTTGTTTGTTTCTGCTTTTTTACAATTCATTTTCATTTTTATTTTTGCCTTTTTACATTTAACTTTCTATTTTAGACTTTCTTTATTATGACCTAATTTCCATGATTTTTTTGACTTTATATCAAAGTCATAAAATAATTTTTCCCTGCAACCTTATTTTCCAAATATATTTATTTTCAACATCTTTTTTAATAGTTTATTTTTGCGCAACTAAAATGGTGTGGCATTCTGTATAATTTTACATTCTTTTTTTGACTTTTTTTTTTTTTTTTTTTACATTTTTGCTGTTTTTTTGTTGTTGTTAAATCATATTATTACATTGGGCCTCGGGCCACTAAAGAAAAGCACCGCTGGCCGCACTTTGGACACACCTCAAAACATGACAAAACTATCCAACGTTTAAACAAAACACGTGTAATCAGCAGAGATGTACATTTAGCAATAAGGCTGGTACGACATAAATTGTGGAAAAAGCAAAGCACTTGCCCTGTGGGCTGTATAACATACTCTTAGTGTGTATTTTTACACAGCATGTCATAAAAGTCCCCTACCTTTCTGCAAATTTGATGATATCTCTTTATGGTACAACACTAAAGAAATGCCACTTTGATCCAATAAAAAGCAGTCAGCGTACAGCTTGGATAAGAGCGTAAATTTGCTTTCCCCTCAAATTCTATTAATGTCTATGCCGCTGGCAAGTGTTGTTGTTTGTGACTAGCTAGTTAGTGTTTCTTTCTGTTGCCCGCAGGTTTTCAAACCCATGGCTAACGCTGCCCGCTGCATCGTGGCGAAAAACGGCTTCGCCGACAAGATCAAGATTATCGACAAACACTCCACTGACGTCACAATCGGACCAGGTTGGAAATACACTTGCTGCAGTTGTGTGTGTGAATTACGATTATCTTGGAATTGAGTTCGCGATGCTCTGGGATGTTTTTTTCCCCTCACAGACACCATGCTCAGTGCCATGTGACTATGTTTTAAGGAAATTACAGTTTTTATTTATTATTGTTAGACTCCCGGTTGTCTTGTTCTGCTCTAAAACATGCAGAGGTCTTTTTAGCATTCTTCATGGGAGTCCCTGCAAAGACAGTTGTTTATACTAAGACTGAAAATAATCCCATCAAGTCAAAAACCTGCCACACACTCCAAAGTAGAGTAATCCCTCACCACTTTGCTCTTCGAAATTTTGTGGCTTCACCCTTATCATGCTGTTTCCTGTTTGAATAAGCCGTCTTATTCGTAAAATTAAATTTTAAGTCTATTCTTGGCCTAAATTAAACATTTGTATGCATAAAAATGGTTAAATGAAGTAAAAATAAAAAAAAAGGCATTCAGAAGACGTTCTCAAGACATTGTGATGATATGTAGTATTGTGCACTAGTCACTAGGGGTCAGTAATGTTACTTACTGTTAATGATTTTCCTTTTTTGATTTAGCTAACTAGATATGTGTTGCTTGTGATCCATTTCAGGTGAAGATATGGAAGTAAAGGCCAATGTTCTGGTCACAGAACTTTTTGATACAGAACTGATTGGTGAGGGGGCTCTGCCTAGCTATGAACACGCTCACCAAAGTCTTGTTCAGGTCTGTATTTTTGTTATGTCATTATTAATACTTCAACTTCTATTTCTTAGAAAAATTGGTCCACTTATTTTTGTTATGGTATTTTTAGTAGGGTAGTATTATTATTATTAGGATTATTCTAACACTGATGATCAGCACTTTGAAACATATCTGCATCTGCATTTTTTTTAGTTTTAAATTGGATGAATAAAAGAGCCAGTAAGATATCAAAAGAACTAAGTCAAAGTTTTGGCCAAAGTCTGGCGACATTCCAAACCTTTTTGGCAACACAGTTGCTCAAACGTGACTAGCGGCAAATATATAGAGCTTTTCTTTTGGCGTTGGAGAGTTTTCTGATATTCGGGGACTTAAAAGTTACAGCACGTATTACTGGTGGTGGTGAGTGCTGCTGATAGATCCGCCCCTTCTCAAAGCAGTCACAAGCGGTTCTTGTACAGTCAGCTCCCGCAGCACACTCACAGCATAGTGGCGCTCCATGCATCCATGAATCACGCCTGCAGGAGGCGCGATGCCACGCGGGTGGATCTCGCCCTGTTTTACAGAGCGGGGTTTAATTTGTAAATGTTTTTTAATATTCGTGAAATTACCCCTCAATACACTGAAGCCTCACTCAGACTCTGTCACTTACCTGTCAGAACGTGTGATGGAAGGGCCCTGAAAAAACATGAGTCGATAAACAGGTTCTAGTATATATTAAGTCGGTCTCCGTCCTTCCTGCAGGAGGGTTGTGAGGCCGTTCCCCACCGGGCTACTGTCTACGCCCAGCTAGTGGAGTCCCCTCTCCTATGGAGCTGGGCCCAGCTGCAGCCAGTGAAGGTGGACGGCACCCGTTTAGAGCCACCGCCTGCTGTGGGCCACTGCAGCGGCGCTCATTCAGTGTGCGACATCCAGCTCAGCCAGGTTTCGCCTCGCAGCTTCACTCCGTTGGGTCCACTTTGCACCATGTTCATGTATGAAACCTCTCCTCTTGCATGAAATAAAGACCCTTTGTTTCTGACAGTGTCGTTTTCTTCCCATCCTCACGTCAGTGTGGACTTCAGTAAGCCAGTCAGCAGTGCGCCCCAGTCCTTCTCCTCTCACTTTGTGGCTCAGACAAACGGTCAGGCTCAAGTGGTCCTCTCATGGTGGGAGCTGGACATGGATCCCAGTGGATCTGTTGTGTGCACCATGGCGCCCAGCTGGACATATCCACAGCCAAAAATGGCTCCTGTTAGTAAACAAAGCCAATGTAAGAGTCTGTGTGCTGTTGTCAGTGTATGTTCATAATTGCTGTGTGTGTGTGTGTGTTAGTGGCGAGACCACTGGATGCAGAGTGTGTATTTCCTGCCTGGTGAAAGCAAGGTGACTAAAGGACAGGAATTGACCCTAACCGTCTGCCGTGATGACTACAGTCTGTGGTACAGACTCCAGTCCCCCAGGTATGTCATTTTCATTCCCATTTTCATTTCCTTTATTTGTGCACTCAGCGGAACCTTGGTTAGCATCATTACCAAACGCATTTGTTCCATAAGAAATCATGTAACTCCAATAAATCTATTCCAGAAAGCCGAAACATGTTTATATTTAGTTTTCATGCAGAAAACAATTAAAAAATCATGTAAATAATGAATACACATATAACATCACTCTTACCTTCATTTAAGACGTCATCACCTCAAGTCTCTGCTTTTCCTATTGATCACAGTTGCATAATAAGCCACAATGGCATCAAAGAAAGTCGCAAAAGTAACCTTAAATGTTCATTCATCCCTTTCATTCATTGTTTATATGCATTTAGAATTGCTTTCTGCATGTATCCTATATTTTGTATGTCGTAACTGTGTCAGTTAGCAAAAAACTACAGTCAGCCGCTGATGACATCATAGATGGGCGACCGAGCTGACTCCGTGCAAGCTAATAGCACGCTAACAAGGACCACAACAGGGGTGCCATGTGGACACACTTTGTACACGTTACATCAGTGGGTTCTTAACTGGTGGGTCAGGACCCATAAGTAGGTCACGGATCCATGGAGTGCGGGCGCATTTACATACATTTGCTTGGTTTAACTTTGATAAAAGTAGACAAAATAAAATATAAAATAAGAGCAACTTCAATAAAAGTGTAAAACATTAACAATAAAAATGGATGGATGGACTAAAATAAGTGTAAAGAAATTATTTTGTAAAAATGACTTCAGCATGTAAAAAATACAAAAAATGACATAAAACTATTAAAAAAGTAAGAGAAATAAAAAAAGTTATAGTAATATAAATAAATAAAATAAATAATAGTAATTTAAAAAAATAAAAATGTAAATCAAACATGAGATGAAAGTCTGAAATAATGAAAAATAAACTTTAATGAAAAATATAACTAAAAATTATAAAATTACAAAAACATTTAAAATGACTTTGTACAAGTGGTCGCAACTGATTTAAATGAAACAATTGAAGATACAGCGCTGACCTGTCATAAAAAGTACAAAACTCTTATTTTTTTAATATTTATTGGGCAAATAACTGAAATAGTTACATATAATAACCAAAAACAGTAAATACAAAAACACAGTTTTGTTTTTTTTGGAAAACAGTACAAAAAGTAAAAAAATATTACTTTTACTAAATGCCCCGGGGAGTAAATAGTCCCCCGCCTACATTTTGCACAACCCTGAACTAGACGGTACTTATGTTGCTGTTGTTGTTAATGATGACATCAAAAATTTGCGGTTCTGTTTTATTGAGCTTGTAAATTGTCATGATAAGAAGAAAAGATTTTATATTGTTTCTGCCAGCCAACAGCATCCACATGGCGACATGCTTGTCTCGCGGCCGTGTTGCGTGTGTCAGGCTCACCTGGTTTGGACCCGACCACGTTTTGGTGAACTAAATGACAAACTTCGCACAGAGAGCTACGTCAGCGCGCTGCGCAGCGTAAGATGTGACGTTGGGACTCATCCGGTACGATGTGTGTTCACTTGTGTTTTGACCACCTGTGCTGCTGACAGGTTCTGAAAGAGGACAGTGTCTGTCTTGGTGTGAGCGACGGAAGTCTCCTTCCTGTGTTTGCACACGTACTTGGAGCCAAAAAGGTGAGCTGCTCTGATTGCATTTGTCATTCCGTCCATGGTTGACCCCTCTCTTGACACACTCTCCTCCTCTCTGTGTGCATGGTCTCAGGTCTTCAGTCTGGAAAACTCCAGGATGTCCAAACAGGTTATTGAGCAGGTAAAAGCAGGTTCTGCCCCTCCCCCAATCCATTTTGTTCCCTTGACGCACACAGATGAGTCCTCTTCAGTTGGCAGGACGCTTGTTGTTGGCATGGTAATTTGATGGTAGAAAAAATACAAGACGACGAGAGGAGCTGGTTTATGATGTCAAGGAGTTGGGAGCAAAGTCAGCAAGAAAAGCATTATTAGTAAGTTTCAGATCCTGCAGTGGCCCCAAGGTGCCCTTGCTTGAGAAGACACTCACAGGGTCTAGGAGAATGTGATGTGGTCACATGACACTAAAATGGGGAGGTTCCATGTCATTTTTAAACTTCAGAAGTACAGCCGAGTCCTTATTTATAAATGGGAAATGTTGGTAGTTAGAGCATGGAAAACCCACTGATCACTTTCTAAATACATTTTTAACATTTTTAGAGCCCTCTAGACATGAAATAACGTCCCTATAATCACCTTTACACTTCTATTACCCAATACAGTAGACATAATTGAAAAGAAGACATATAATACATAAAGTTTGCTTAATATCCATAATTTTGACTAATGATAGGCCACAAAACTGCATGAATTATCAATTATTGAATATATTTTTGAAAATCTCCAGGTTCTGGAATCTAATTCAATGAGAGGAGGAGTTGAACTGCTGGAAATCAGGCCTGAGCAACTGACCAGTAATGATTTAGGAGGACTACAGGTACAGTGGATCCCCGCCATTCAGCATGATTTCTGGTCCAAAATATTACAATTAATACTTTTGTTTTTATTTGAAAATGCTGTTTTTCTGCAGAAAATACATGTCATTTAGCCTAAGTGGGTCATAATTTATAAATGATAATGTACAGCATGCCAAATGCCATGTTTACGTCTTGATGCGTTGCTGATAATTTACACTTTGTGAATCAGTTGTTAAAAAGAAACAAATCACGTTCTCTCCTGCAGATTTCCGTGCTGATGGGTGAACCGCACTTCAGCACCAGCCTTCTACCTTGGCACACACTCTTCTTCTGGTACTGCCGCACCACCCTGGCCGGCTTTCTGCGGCCCGACGCCACCATCCTGCCCTGCTCTGCCACTTTGCACATAGTGGCTGTGGAGTTCCAGGTTGTTCTATACTTTTGCTGTACGTGGACGATGTTGGCATGAAAGTAAAAGACTTTGTTGGTTGTTGTAGATGTACTTTCCAAGCCAGTGTAGGTCAACTAAGGGTGCTCCGATTGTGTGATTTCAATATGTTGATAAATGCCTTTCAAAGCCGTTCACAAATCACCTGCGGCTAGAACTATTGTAACCCACAGCGATCCAGTTGAGAGACATAGTCTCTCTAGTGTGTCTAGTGTGTCCCTGAGGCCTCTAAGCGGTCCCCCCCAAGGAGGTGTCGAGGAGGCATCCTGACGAAATGCTTGAGCCACCTCATCTGGCTCTTGTCAATGCGGAGGAGCAGCAGTTCTACTCCGAGCCTCTCCCGGATGACAGTGTTTCTCACCTCATCTCTAAGGGAGAGCTTGGCCACCCTACGGAGAAAAATCATTTCCACTGCTTGTACCCGCCATCTTGTCTTTTCGGTCACTACCCAAAGCTCATGACTATTGGTAAGGGTAGGAACATAGATCAACCGGCTCAACAGACTCCAATGAACAGAAAGAACGTAGAGTTCCCAGGGTCACCAGCTGGAGGTGTGGCACGATGGCTTCTGTTGGCTGGGTTTACACCCACAGGGCATAGCCCGGGTACGGCTCCAATAGACAACATGGGTCGCTCCTACATCCTTAGCGCCCCACTCATAGGAGGGGCCAAAGGGTTCGGGTGCCGATATAGTCTGACTCACCTCGACACAGAGCAAGGGCTCTGGAACCAGCCCTCCAAGTGGGAATGGACTTAAATTTCACTCTGGTATTGCCAGCAGTGAGAGGCAGGGGTGCCAATTGTTCTTGTGCCCTGGCTCAGGGCCTGTTTGTTGCGTTTAACCCGGTCAACGGGAGGGTAGTTTTCCCGCTTTGAACGCCTCCGGGAGGGGGTGGACGCATCCCGACTGTTGTTTGCAGCAGGTGAGAATACCCACCCTTTATGGAGTCTCTAGAGGAAGTATTTCCTCAGGGGAAAGACGTGATTGGGAGCAAGGATGTACATTTTTTACCACCTAAATGACAGGTAACGGTACTAATTGATGACGTGTCATGTCTGATAGGATTTGTGGAGGATACGTGCTCCGTGTGGTACCTGTCAGGGCTTTGATGTCACACCCATGGATGAAATGGTGCAGGTATTTTTTTTAAAATTTTTTTTTCAATTAAATGTTTCAAATTAAAAATGCTCCAACTACGCTCCATTTGCTGGGGCAAGTGAAATAAATGCTCTTCTGCCTTTTCAGAAGTCTCTGGATTTCCGGGAGTCTCGGGAGGCCGAGCCCCACCCTCTGTGGGAGTATCCGTGTCGCGCTCTCACTCAGTCTGCAGCTATCATGACCTTTGACTTCACACAGTGCGTCCCTCAGCATCCTATCATCGGCCGAGGTTGTCTGCCCTTCATAAGGTCTGCTTGTCATCTTGACTGCAAGTCGAACTTCATCACTTCAAAGCTCCCGCTATCTTGAAATTCTCCTTCGATTTCAGCTCCACATTTGGCATACAAGTGACTGCAGTTCCAGTATAAAATGCTTGCTTTGTGTTTCAGGAGCGGATGTTGCCACGGTGTGGCTCTATGGTTAGAATACCACCTCACCCCGGACGTCTCCGTCAGTACCGGTCTAACAGGACCAATCGATGAGCAGGTGTGAGTGATGACTTCAGTTGTGACTGCGACTTTTGAGTTTGATGTTGACGTGATGCTCCCTGCAGGGCTACTGTGAGTGGAGTCGTCACAGGAAACAAGGCGTCTATTTCCTCAGATCCGGTTGGCAGAGCTCAGGTGACGGCAGAGGCGCCGTGTCGTATGACGTCACTTTTCAGCCTGCTTCAGGTGACATCAAGATGGACTTCAGCTTGGAGCAGTCACAGACTGCAGGAGGGACCTTGTAAAGTTTTTATAATTTTAACCATAAAAATTCTCTGTTCACCAGAATTTTTGTTTTGGTAGCCTTGATAACAGTGGAGAGAAACTAGGAAAAGAACTTTTTAACTTTGACCTTCACTAAAGGTTTGAATGTCCAATTGTTGAATGAAGAACTTGCTCCTCCCTCACAAGGAGCTGAATCGCAATTTTTACAGCAGGTGTGTGATCCATAAATGGAGCAATAAATGTCCTGCTTCAATTATAATGACTATTGAAACGCCCCTCTTATTCATTTAGCAACACTACCTGCAAGGCTCTGTCCACGCCACAACGCTCCTGGTATTCCTTTCAGATTTATTAGATAGTTACAATTTTAGAGCCGTCTACACCTTAAATAACACCCCTATATTCACCTTTACACTCGTAATACCCAATATAGTAGACAAAATAACAGTAAATAAGCCACACAAATAATATGCCTTCTGATATGTGTTGCTATAAATGTCTTCTCTACGGGATCTGGCAGAGAAATTAACAGGAAGTGATGTCGGGGTTCAGAGTCAGCTGCATTATGCAAATTTTTTGTATTTTTAGCTCATTTAATAATCTAAGTTGGTAATTTATGCAAGAAATATGTAACATTTCCTTAAATATGCATATTTTTGACTAACAGGCTGTATTCAACCACAAAACAGCTATTAACATTTTTTTTTTAAATGCGATACATGAAGGCACGAAATTCAAACCTGAGGAACAACTGTGTATGCAATAACCTTTTTGGCTGTACTGAATTCAATTGTGACTTATTGATAGTGAATGATCTACTATTTTGGATACTGGTAAACCCATAGTGAATGTAAGAAAAAAAATTTTTTTTTTAACCCCCCCCCCAGCCATGTTGAGTAGGAAATAACTACTGTGTTCAAATGTTAATATTACGTTCAAATGTTCAATTATGTGATTGACACCTACTAGCTAAAGAGCTAACTGGCATGCATTTTTCGCATGCATGAGAGCATACAGATGGCTTTTATGCGTAGAAAAGACGCTCTAGAAACATCTCATTTTCAAGATGTTTTTACTAAACATGTCTTCTAGCGGAATAGAAGGATACTTGGTTTATTGTGTGAAAATGAAATAGTTGTCTTAAACGCAGTTGGAAATGGATAGAAGTTGGAATATGTTGCATCTTTGCAGACATCTGCATGGAACTTCCCAACCAACTCCACACAGAAGCTGAATAATCTGTTTTCAAGTGGAGCAGCAATCTGAGCATGTTGCACGTGTCAGGAAGCTTCAAGCGTCTGTCAGTGTTCTGTTTTCCAACACAATCTTCTCTCCTGGTTTGAATGCTGGCATCCCCAGGTATGGACAGCTGGCGCATCGGAATGCATCGCCGAGGTAACACTGTTATATACACACACACACACACACACACACTTTTAAAATCACAACAACTTCATCTGTCAAGATTTTTGAGCTCTGTAAATAAATATTATTACCAGGGATGAGAATGGGATACTGGTCAAATTTACTGGGGGTAAATGTTTAACATTGAAACATGTGGCGGCTGCCACACGTTGCAATGCTAACTTAACACAGTTGCTGGAGTGTAACTCAATTAGCCTATGTTAGGAATGGAATATTTTCCTTTTGTTGTGGATGTGTACTGCAACATGTACACTACCGGTCAAATGTTTTAGAACACCCAATTTTTTCTAGTTATTCATTGAAATTCAAGTCCAATTATTGGCTTAAAATGGTACAAAGTGTCAAAAAGGTGAGGTGTATTACAGAATTAAACAAAAAGGTCTGTTTCAAGGTTCACAAAATGGGTCCACGATTTCAAGCTGTCCTGCGGAAATGGAGGTGGATCAAGCCTTGGCATTAGTGCAACTATTTCCTACAGATGTTCCAAATTCTGGAGTACTTACGACCTTCTCTGTATGCATAAAAACTGTGTTTGGAACACTCTGTGGTACTGTACCCTTGTGATCATCAGTTAAACAGAATTGAAAGTGTTCTAAAACTTTTGACCAGTAGTGTATGTGCTTATCTACAACATAGAGACACTTATAACAAATACACTTTTTAATAATTTCACACACACACTATTTGGTTATGAGTCAACTTCCTGTCTCGGAAGCTCATCTGCCTGGCCTGGACTGGTGGAAACCAGATCAGCCCAGCCAACCAACAAACCGTTACCGGGACGTTTCCTGATCATTGTATCACATCTCTGACAGAAGTCATAAAAAGCGCAACAGGCTTCCTGTTTGGAGATCGATTGGACTTGGCTAAACCTTTGTTGGCAGTTACTCGCTCTCTCCAGCACTGGCATTGCAATTGCTCCTATTTACTCCTGTTTGAATTCTATTGTCATTTCACATTGTTAGCATCAAAGAATAGGGGAGGAATTTCACCCTGTAAAAGCGTCGATCCAATGAGAATGTACTCACACTTCCACAGGCAGACTTTGGCAAATTGGTTTTCTGTTGTCCTTTATTTTCCTGCTCCAGTTCCTCGGCAAGCCCGCATGTACTGCCGCAAACAAACCACGACCATGACTTTCAAGTGCACGGTGTAAACTTTGCACTACAAGTATCAAACTCACCAGTTCTTGCAGGGTTTCTTCTTCTTGCCTGCTCCCTCCCCGCACGTGGGGGCCTTTAGAGACGCCGGGTCTGGCTTCTTGAAATCCTCCTCGTCTAGCAGGGCATCAGAGTCCACCAGATCCTGGCAGGGCAGGAAGCAGGAGTTTAGTACAGACAGCTCAAATACTAGCAAGGGTAGCATTGAAACTCACCACGTCGCAGTCGTTCATGTCGTTGGCCGATAGTGTCCACATTTTCACTGTGTGGGGATCCAGAGCCGGTTTCGCTGCTGAAAAGATTAACATCACCAACGTCATCGCCAAGACACAAAAAGGGTTTTACTCGTGCCTGACATCAAGCAGGGAGTCGGCCATTTTCGAGAGAATGCATAGAGTCGTACTTGCCTAAACTACTCTTAGGAAATATGACTATCCCGCCTTTTTTTTTTTTTTGTACTGGTACCATACCTGGCTGAGCGGTTGTTTTCCCAAAAGGCAGCTTGATGGAACTGGTTGATCCAACCTCAAAGTTTGGTTTGAATGCGGACATGCGTACTCGTGACAGCACGTTGCCACGGTAACCAGTATCCGCCTGCAGGGCGTTCAAGGCCTCTGCACTCAGCGGTGTTTGGCCAACCTGGAGGGAGAGACAAAAGAATCTTTTTATTGTATATATGTATTTTATTTAAGGACTTTTATTAAACTAACTTATATTTACATGACAGCATGTGATTTCCTGTCTACATGATCACATTTATCATCTGCACTACTTACCACATGTAGAGGAGCAATCGCATTCACGAAAGGACACGTCTTTACTTGGACTTTTTTTCAATGATTGCCATTATGACGGTTTGAAATATGCATAGGCGTGTGTCTTGGAATTTAGTCACTGTGTGTACGTACATACATACCTTATGAGAAACGTTTAATCAAATTAAGAAATACAGTAAATATTATAAAGTAAATATATATATACGCACACATATATAAAATCAAAATAAAAAATCCATCCATCCATCCATCCATCCATTTTCCTCCGCTTATCCGGGTCCGGGTCGCGGGGGTAGCAGCTTCAGTAGGGAAGCCCAGACTTCCCGGACCCCAGCGACCTCTTCCAGCTCCATCGGGAGGACACCAAGGCGTTCCCAGGCCAGCTGTGAGACATAGTCCCTCCAGTGTGTCCTAGGTCTTCCCGGGGGCCTTCTCCCGACTGGGCATGCCCAAAACCAAAGACCCATTACTACAGCCCAAAACAGATCGGTCGATGCCGGCTTTGACGATGAACAAGAACAACCTGATGAAGACGACCAAGATAAGTTGGTTTGATGCAGAACCTTTAGTGGCGTCACTCACGTCTGTCTGAATCACAAATATGTAAATATTAATGGCTTGCTGGAGGTTTCTGCAGGCTGCACAGATTTCAGCAAATAATTGCGCTGTATTGAATATTAATATTATTTAGACAAATGACATTAATGCAGGCCTTGCGATGTACTCTTCAAAGCAAGACCTTAGGCGAGAGAGGTCACTGAATAAAAGTTGTCCACGGTGGCGGCAGGTAAACACTGCATCCTATATGCTGTAATATTCCTTTAACTCTTTCCTTCCTCTGTATTCGGCTCCTATCTCTGCTCAGGGGGTGTCTTTGGAAAACAAACCTACATTATTAAGTGTAAAGATGGTCTGTCTCTCTTCCATTTTAATTGTCTTTTTCTTGCCATTGTTGTAGCAACAAATTATTGTCTCCACTACTGGTCAACAGATGCTCATGAGGATATTGTAACACAGTGTGTTCCAAACATTGCTTTTATGCAGACAGAGGAGGTAGCAGGAACTTGTAGGAATACTTGTAGGAATTAATTGGTCCGGGTTGCGGGCGTAGCAGTATTAGTAGGATTGTCCAGACTTCCCGGTCTCCCTTGACCTCTTCCATCTCCACCAGAGGGACACTAAGGCGTTCCCAAGCCAGCTGTAAGAAATAGTCCCTTCAGCGTGTCCTGGGCCTTCCCCGGGGCCTTCTCCCCGCTGGGGAGGCCTGGAACACCTCACCAGGGAGGCGCCCGGGAGGCATCCGGACTAGATGCCCGAGCCACCTCAACTGGCTCCTTTCGATGTGAAGGAGCAGCGGCTCTACTCTGAGCTCCTCCCGGATGGCCGAGCTCCTCACCCTAATTCTTAGGGTGAGTCCAGCCACCCTACGAAGGAAACTCATTTCCGCCGCTTGTATCCGCGATCTCATTCTTTCGGTCATGACCCATAACTCATGACCATAGGTGAGGGTGGGAACGTAGATCGATCGGTAAACAGAGAGCTTTGCCTTCCGGCTCAGCTCTCTCTTCACCACGACGGTCCGGTACAGCGACCNGCGACCCTAATGAGGATAAGCGGCATAGAAAATGGATGGATGGTGGGACGCACGTAAAGACGAGCAAAATTTGTGATTGCAAGTCAAGTCAGTGGTTGTCAGTTCTCATGCCCCCCCTTCATTGGACAGAAATACCCTCCTCCCCATTTAAAATACTATTGACAACAGATAATATCTATTTATCTGTACTGTACAAACTGAATTTGAACCTGAAACCAGGAAAATGTGACAAAATGGTGAGCTGTGAAGTGTATTCAAGACTCAAATGGCATGTTGAGTATAATAAATTTGGCAGGTTTACATTAACATTGAAAGTAATCCATGCTTCTCGCACCCCTCCCCCTGACAGTTCGCTGGCCCTGCTCCACTATTTAGAGAACCACTGATTTTTCTAGTATTGGAAATTTTAAAATATATGGTTAATATAAATTATGTTTATATTATATACAGTACTTCGTCCTTTATAATAGTTAATGAGTCCCAGTCCCAACTGTGATAAGTGAATTCATGATTGTTTATAAATGGAATACTGTACTTGGGTAGTTGGGTAGTTAAAGGACAGAAAACCTACCACCTTCTAAATACACTTTATTATTAGAGCCCTCTAGACATGTAAATGTGTTATCATGGTGTCTCCCACCTCTGCCACTGACATCAAGCCTGATAACTTCAGCATGGATGTGAGCTTCTCAACTGTCCTCACAGTTTGTGCATCCACTCCTGCAATACAAAGCACTGTTGGTTTGGAACTGTGAATAAATCAGTTCCTAAGGGTATGCGACGCGAGTGCACCTAAGTGAAAGGCTGCTTTCTGCAATATTGAAAGGATGATGTAATAAAATGTGCATCCTACCTGTGACCGGTTCATCCAGAATTAGCCTGCCACCCGGTTTGAGCACTCTGGCCATCTCTGCCAGAGACTCGGAGCTGTGGGTGGACGAGCCGTCGGCCAGAAGACACGAGAGCACGCAGTCGAAAGTGGAAGCTGCATGGGACGCTGCACGATGAGGAAAAGCACAAGCACGACTATTCGTAATTAAATAATCATTTGGATTTCAATTGTAACCCTCAATCGCTGGTCGTTCTGCTCTCCTGTTTCCTTCCTTCCATGTACCATAAATTCCAGATTATTGCTGGCTGTCAACCACGTGACCCACTGGCAGTTCTGGTGATTTTAGATTTTGATTTTAGTGTCATTTTAGAGATTGAAAGCGTATATCCTTAAAATGATTTGCCCCAATTGTGCGTGTGCACAGGGTGTGATGCAACAAGATAGTCGAGAAGCTCATCTCCGCGTCAGACGTAAAGCAAATAATGCTTCTAAACATGTCAGTTTGCATTCTTACACCTATTCGGTGTACGGGAATACATTCTTGTCTACGTCCTTCATTGTTTCGCTGCACTGTTTGATCTCAATAACCAATTTTCAGCCAGCTTTTACACACTATTTTCGGGCTGTTTGAAATTGCCTCTATAGTTGTAAAAGTTGTAATTTTTGTAAAATTAGGTTAGGGGAAAAAGGTATTTTGTGGTAGCAAAGTCGGAAAATGTTGGGAGATTATTTGAAAATAAATTCAAAATACTTGGGAAAAAAATCCCAAAAATGGGAAAGAAAACAGAGCAAAGAGTGAAGTTGGTAAGAATAATAAGCCTTTTCAGCTATATCACAAAGCTGCAGCTTTTTCTTGATTAATACCTTCTTAGCACATCTACATCCTGAATTACAGCCGTATATACAGATCTATGGGTTATACCAAGGGTAGGCAAACTACGGCCCGGGGGCCACATCCGGGCCCCCAGGCGTTTGAATGCAGCCCACCAGATGCTTCCAAAGTGTTTAATATATATTAAACTTTTACCATCCAAGCTTGCAACATGACTTGCAAGTAGTCAAGAGTCAATCTGAGACAACATTTGGATGGTTTAAGTAGCAATACAGACCACTACCTCTACCCACTGTGCCAAAAAATGTCCAAGTCAACCCATATCTGACACACAACAATTAATCGATTTTGTTATTTGAAGTGGTCTAATGTTTAAAGTGCTACTAAAAAGGTACACAAGAACACATAGCAAGACAAATAATTCCAGGTGGACTGTTAGAATTATAAGCATAAATTGTGTGCGTGTATCAAATATATAGTCTGGCCCCCCCGGCCCATTTTTGTTAAGTCAAAAAATATGCCCACCCCTGGTTCATACTTACACAGCAGCAGTCTTTCCACGTTTTCCACTGAAACTCTGCCATCTGCTCCAACAGCGGCACCAACATCCTCTGCAAACGCTTTCAAAGTGTCAGGCGATGACGGCTGGGACCAAACCAACAGCACCTTATCCCCCGTTTTCACACCGAGGTCTGCCATGGGGTCCTAAAAGGAAACAGTCATCGACAGAAAAACTTAAGAATGGTGGTGTGGGGGCTTTGAAGCATTTTGTGCAAGATGCTGAATGATGTAAAGATGCTAAAAGGCGATTTAATACAGGTCTATACTTTATATGCTAACAAAACATTCACAATTGAGCTTTGTGGTAAAGCTGACAAAGCAAATAAACGTAATATCTAATACCTTTACTCATTAATAATCAATTCATTTAGTAAACAGACAGACTTGTGAATGGCATTTTGCTTTTTTGATCCAAACATTGTAATTCCAAAAACGCACTTTATCCACATTCAGTTCCAAAAGGCTCCAAACTGAACTGAGAACAGTCCCAAACCTTTTTGAAAGAAGCACTTCATACAGCCACCTTATTGTATACACACAGGAAATTACAATGTATTAAATTGATAGTTTACATCATTTGGTGTTTTTAATTTTTTAAGACAGCCAACACTGCGGATTGTGTAGGATGACTCTAGTGGTGAGGAAGATGAAGAGGGTAAAGGCAGAGCAGAGAATGAAATGGTGGAAGCTGAAAAAGGAGGAGTGTTGTGTGATTTTTGGAAGGAGTTGAAAAAGGTTATGGGTGGCCAGGAAGTCCTTCCAGATGACTGGACAACTACAGCTACTGTGATCAGGGAGACAGGTAGAAGAGTACTTGGTGTGTCATCTGGAAGGAAAGTAGATAAGAAGACCTGGTGGTGGAATGAGAATGTGCAGGAGTGTATACAGAGAAAGAGGTTAGCTAAGAAGAAGTGAGACACTGAGAGGACTGAAGAGAGTAGACAGGACTACAGAGAGATGCAGCGTAAGGTGAAAGTAAAGGTGGCAAAGACCAAACAAAAGCCTTATGATAACTTGTATGCTAGGTTGGACAGCAAGGAGGGAGAGAAAGATCTATACAGGTTGGCAAGGCAGAGGGACAGAAATGGGAAGGACGTGCAGCAGGTTAGGGTGATGAAGGGTATTGACAGGTGCCAGTAGGGTCATGGGAAGATGGAAAGAGAACTTTGAAAAGTTGATGAATGAGTAAAATGAGAGAGAACGACAAGTAGAAGAAGTGACTGTTGTGAAACAGGAAGTAGCAAAGATTAGTAAGGAAGAAGTGAGGAGGGCATTGAAGAGGATGAAGAATGGAAAGGCACTCGGTCCTGATGATATACCTGTGGAGGTATGGAAGTGTCTAATGGAGGTGACAGTAGAGTTCCTGACCGGGTTGTTTAACAGGATCTTAGATAGTGAGAAGATGCCTAAGTAATGGAGGAGAAGTGTGCTGGTGCCCATTTTTAAAAACAAGGGAGATGTACAGAGTTGTGGCATCTACAGAGGAATAAAGCTGATAAGCCATACAATGAAGTTATGGGAAAGAGTAGTTGAAGCTAGACTAAGGGCAAACGTGAGCAGCAGTACGGTTTTATGCCAAAAAGGAGTACTACAGATGCAGTATTTGCTTTGAGGATGTTGATAAAGAAGCACAGGGAAGGTCAGAGGGAGCTGCATTGTGTTTTTGTAGATCTGTGAAAAGCTTATGACAAGGTGCCCAGAGAGGAACTGTGGTATTGTATGAGGAAGTCTGGAGTGGCAGAGCGATGCAGGACATGCACGAGGACTGTAAGAGTAGTGAGGTGTGCTGCAGGTGTGACAAAGGAGTTCTGAGTGAAGGTGGGACTCCATCAGGGATTAGCTCTGAGCCCCTTCTTGTTTGCTATGGTGATGGACAGGCTGACGGACGAGGACATGGTTAGACAGGAATCCCCATGGACTATGATGTTTGCAGATAACATTGTGATATGTAATGAAAGCAGGGAACAGGTGGAGGAGAAGCTTGAGGGGTGGAGGTTTGCCCTGAAAGGAGAAGAATGAAGGTCAGCTGCAGCAAGACGGAGTACATGTGTGTAAATGAGAGGGACCCAAGTGGAAGAGTGAGGTTACAGGGAGAAGAGATAAAGAAGGTGGAGGATTTTAAGTACTTAGGGTCAACAGTCCAGAGCAATGGAGAGTGTGGAAAAGAGGTGAAAAAGCGTGTGCAGGCAGGCTGGAATGGGTGGAGAAAAGTGTCGGGTGTGATGTGTGATAGAAGAGTTTCAGCTAAAATGAAAGGAAAGGTGTACAAAACTGTGTCAAGACCAGCGATGTTGTTTGGTTTAGAGACAGTGCCGCTGAGGAAAAGACAGGAGGCAGAGCTGGAGGTAGCAGAGTGAAGCTGCGGAGGTTCTCTTTGGGTGTGACCAGGATGGACAGGATCAGGAATGAGCACATCAGAGGGACAGCACATGTTAGAGGTTTTGGAGACAAAGTCAGAGAGGCCAGACTGAGATGGTTCGGACATGTCCAGAGGAGAGATAGTGAATATATTGGTAGAAGGATGCTGAGTTTTAAACTACCAGGCAGGAGACCTAGAGGAAGACCAAGGAGGGGTTTTATGGATGTAGTGAAAGAGGACATGAAGGTAGTTGGTGCAAGAGAAGAGGATACAGAAGACAGGGTTAGATGGAGGCAATTGATTCGCTGTGGCGACCCCCGAAGGGATAAGCCGAAAGGAAAAGAAGAAGCCAACACTGCGGATAACGGCGCGATAACACAAAGCAACGTAAATTACCCAATATCTCCCAGGTCTTACGTCAGACACTGTGCTGACACCCATTACACGCCGAATAAATACAATTAACTTCGATACATCCTATGTCACGTCACAGAAAATGAATGAATGTGACGCACACACGGATTCTGATGGAAGTCAACCCCCATGACAAAGTATTGCGCAGCTCGTATATACTTCTATACCCCTAAATTGGTTACTTAATATTTGTGGAAATGCCGTAATTAGGACAGATACAAGAACTCAAATACAATTGTATATTAGGCAAGTGTATTTAGCAACTTACCGTTGGTTTGGACGACGGTCTAAATGCCCAAAGATACTGCAATAGTCCTGTAGTACTTCCTGTTTCGGTTTTAAAAAATAAGACACATTTCCGTATTGTTCGCTCGAAAAACCTGTTCAAAAGCTGCTGAAAACGAATACGTAAAAGACACAATCAAACAGTTAAACATTCAGCCACTTCAAATATTCATTTATTAACTCGTGCGTCATATTTTTAAATTTTACCAAGCGTGTCAGTTCATTTTCGTTTGCTTTACGACCAGCTTGACTACATTTTTGGCGTCGTCTCTACGTGTCGCGCAAAAGTGACGTTAGATAACAAACATGGCGGCGCTGCTGAGAGCTCTACGTGCTGGAAGGGCACTCCGGGGGCTGGGCAGCGGTAAATATGGATCGCCACCAGCAGGTTTTCACCGTATGTGGTGGGAACCCGCTTGAGAAACCAATAACGTGTCATTTCGGGTCAGGGCCACTCCTCTTGTTTTCCAACAACGTCTGTTAGCAAGAGAAGGTGATCGTGAAGGACAAAAATAGCAAACAGTTTTCTGTTTTTGCAAAGCTGGTGGTTTCATTTAACAGCTTTGTAGTTTAGTTGATGGCGATCTTCTAAAGGGTCAGACATTTCTGTATCTGTGTTTAATTATATGTCACTGTGTAATCGGGTGTAAGTTCTAGCTACTTATGACTGTTCATTCCAAATACGCAAGTAAAGCCTCCAAAACAATTGCGCGTGAGAAATGCTGCAAGTTAGCCAGGCTATTAGCGGAGCCAGACCGGAAGGATAACCGTCAGTATTATATAGCAACCGTTTTAATGACAATGTGCAATCAATAGTTTTGGTCTAAATAGCTGGAAGGATTTTTCAAATGAAGCATAAACATTGGTAGGTAACTCCTGTGAACATGTTTGTCAAATAAAAAATACAGTGAAACCTCAACAAAAACCTCATTATATGAAAAATTCATAATACGGAACGGGCTTTGAAGAAATTTTGGCCCATTTCACGAAAAAATATTAAGAATACGAAAACCAAACTCGAAGGTGCCTCTCGACAGCTGTAGCTTATTATGAATGTACTGCACGGCCATCCAAGCTTCCCTCCCCTTGGTAGGTAATGCACCAAAGTAATGGACATAAACCATTATAAAACCAAAGAAGAAGAATAATCTGCCCCCTGGTTATCTCAGTCATCTCCCATCATCTTCTTCCTCCTAACGATGGCCAATCACGGTGTCCCTTTTCTCAGTGTGCCGAAAAGTTCCCGTCCATTGTTCTAAATAAAAATGTAAAAAATCATACTGTTAGGTTTAATATGCAATGTAGCGTAGTCATTTACATGAAGTTACAGTGCGTAAACGTACGTATGATTTCTGCCATCTGTCAAAACTCTGTTCCCCACCGCCTCCTCCACCATCAAACTCACCTCGAAAGGTAGTGTACTTGTTCATGACAACATTTATTTGTCATTGCTTTATTTTTTTCTTATTGTTTTTTAACATTTATGCACATGTAAATGATTTTGTTGTCATTAATGAACATATTTTTTTGTATCGGTACAATATTTACACTTTATACGACTTGTTTCATAATCTGAGAGCACCCATGTTGTTTCTGATGTAAATACAGGTCTGGTGTCTAACGTCACGCACACATTGTCACAGGAGGTGATGTTTGGAAACACAAAACTCCGGTTATTTGTGTCCATACGCAAATTGTCGTATGGACACAATCATTTTTAGTGCCGTATACTGTATCTGCGGGCGCGTGTGGATGATAGGCCAAAATGTGGGAAAAAACCTTCGTTTTATGAGATACCAGCCTACGTGTGGATAGGGCAGACATAAAATACCAATATAAGGCATTCAAAAGACGCATTCAAAGATGTGATAAGATGTACTGTTGCACATTGGTCACTAGGTGTCAGTAATGTTTCTGTAATGTTGGCTGAGACACACAAGCACCAGACTTGATGGACGGAACAACAAGTTTTTGTTGTAGGTTTGAATGACAACAGGCATAATAATTCCTAACACGGGCTACGTTTGGGGACGTAACCCACGCCAAGCCAAAAAATCTGAACCATTCTTTCCCTGGAACACTTTTACAGCAACCGTGTCTTATTTTCTCTTATAATTTTTACTATATTAGGTAATAGGAGTTTAAAGGTGTTATTGTCTGTCTAGAGGTCTCCAATGATGTTAAAAATCGTATTTAGATGGTCATAAACAGGTTTTCAGTGTTAAAATTTTAACATTTTAAAGAAGAAGTCCTACTTTGCGAAAATGTACTCGTCACAGTAAGGTCTGGAATTACCTGTGATAAACGAAGGATTACTCTACTGAAAAATGGGGTAATGAATACATGTTACACTCGTAGCTACACTAGATTGTGAATTGATGGACAGCTTTCCTCTTTCCAGTTGTGGCGGCGCCAGCAGCAGCACCTCAGCGTGTCAGTGTCAAACGAGGCTTCCACTGCGCGGCGCTGATTCTTCAGGATGAATCCAAATCCAGCAAGCATGTTGGTCAGGACCCAGGAACAGGGACCACCACGCAGGAAGACTCGACATGTAACACACACGCTGACGAGTCTACCAGAGCAAACAGCAGCAGGTCAGCAACACAACACTGAAGGATTTCTGGGCACGGAAGTTAAAACTGCCACCGTCTCGCTGTTTGTTTGTTATTTACTGTTAGTGACCAGGAAGAGAGTGAAGAGTATGAGACAGAGGAGCAGCTTCAAGGGCGAATCCTGGCTGCTGCTTTGGAGTTTGTCCCGCAGCATGGCTGGGCCGTGGAGGCCATCGCGGCTGGTGCTGAGGTGAGATGTGTGACAGGCCAGCATCAATCCCTGAAGATAAGCGCTCATTCATTTGCTCCAAAAGGTCAGATGAAAACCAAAATGTACAAAACCAAGGCTTTTCATAGGAAACCATGTAATCCAATGAATCATTCCAGGCACTTCAAAGGTATCATCAAAAATGTATTTAATAGAGAGTGACAGCGGTGTTGCCCTCTGGACCAAGCAAGTGCCCTTTTGAAACTTTTTAAAAAATTTAAATAGTATTTGTGGCCCATGCCAGCATAATCATCTATAAATAGTGGATGTTTAAAAGCGTCCAATGAAGCCTCATTTATTTGCCCCTCCACCTCACACTGCACAGCGAGCTCCGTCTTTTATACACGATCTATGGTCTCCACAGACACCGCCTGCCTGCCCTAACAGCCAGGTAGTGCACATGAATGAATACGTTTCTTCCTTAAACCTCAGTTGCCAAACAATAACTCGCCTGTTTCATAAAGCTCCACAGAGCTGATCCTACATCGGCCGACTGCCCACCGCTTTAACACACTAGACTCTAGCTAGCCCAAATCAATGTAACCTGGTGGGATGACCACCGCTAATGTCATCACATCATGTGGATCTATCAGCATATTGGAGCTGAGTATTTAGTATTGAGGAGGTTTGTATTAGGCTACGTAATTAACACTTGCAGTCATTTTATTTAAATAGCAAACAGGCAATTCCAAATTGCTTGTAAAAATAAAAAAAGGAAAAGAAAAGCTGTTGTAATGTAACCAAGGGGTCTTATTCATACTGTTGGTCTTTTGGTATTTACCAATTGCAGCCTAATGCATAGAAAGGAGAGAATTAGAAAAGAAAAAGAAAGGGAGCCACAGCAGGCAGCATAAAGATATCCACCAGCAGCACGGAGGGAGAGCAAGAGGAAGATGAAAGGTCAGAGTTAAAACCAGAGTTGTGTTAACTGTTTAGGGACTTTTAGCCCAGTTGGACTGTTTCTCAAATTTTATGGAAATATCTTGAAAGCGAGACATGTTCTTGTCATAACAAAGACCGTTTTTTGCAATATTAAATAAGGCATGAAGCCAGTAGGATACAGTCAGCTAATGAGGATTTTCATTCATCACAAGGACAAATATTGACTCAGAGTACTCCTCAGAAGTGCATTATCTGTACCGGATACTTCAGCTGAGTGTCAGGCTGATCCCTATTTATAAGCTAATTATATTATTTTGCACCAACTGTAAGTTATTTCCTTGTTACAAGACTTGCAGTAATCTCGTATTTACCTTAATAGGCTAATATTAAAATTTGGGGAAAAAATAGGCTATTACTAAAACTACTATTATTCAATTCTAGGCAGCTACAACGGGGAAGCAGCTCTGTGCTGTCCTGCAGTAGACCATCTCCCAGCAGCATGGAAGACGAGGGAGTTGAACCCCCAGAATACACAAATAATCAGTCACAGTGAGGTCATCAGAATCTTTAAAGACCTGGCACAGAGAGAGCATTCTGCTTTAGAGAGGGGTAATGCTGCACACTTCTTTCGTCAGAAAAATAAAACAGTGATTGACTGATCACAAAGTGCCCTTATTTTTCAACGAGCACCTGCCCCCCCAAAATGTCTGTGCACGCCACAGGAGAGTAATTATAGTTTTATATGCGCTGGCAGTTTGAAAAGCCTCCTTGCATGTCCACCAAAATCTACCCAGCATTTGACCTAAATCTAAAATATCAAAAACGCAGAAAGAGAAAGATTCCTCACTGAATGTGTTGATTTTGTGAGCGTTGTCCGGGTAAGAATGTCCCATGTGTGCGTGTGTTGGCACCAGACACTGGGCCTGTCGTCCGCGTCCACCGGCATGTTTAACAACGGAGCTGGAGACCTGGTGCTGCATTTCGTTGTTCAGTGCAATTCTCAACTGGCCGAGATCCTCGCTGAACAACACAACCAGGTCCAGCTGGGACAAGCAGAGTATGCACACACACACACACACACACACACACACACACCTACACATCTATAAAGTCAGTTTTCCATCAATTTCATTCTACCAGTTGATTGTTTTGGTAACTAATTGCTCTTGCAGACCAAAGAAGACTGCTGACTTTCTAAGAGATGCAGTGGAGACCAGACTTCGGATGCACATCCCCTACATAGAAACATGGCCGCAGGTAAATTGTGCATGATGGTGAGTGAGAGCATGAGCAAGAATGAGGGCAGATCAGCCTCTCCACCTTCTCGTTTGGTTTCCCTGTCAGAATTTTATACTCCTACTACATTCTTGACTTTCTGTCTGTCTCCCCAGGCGATGAGCATCCTGCTCCTGCCTCATAACATCCCTGAAGCTCTGAAACACCTTTCCACGCTGGTGGACGACATCTGGTACTACGCCGGAGACCGATCCACAGACGTGAGCGGATCTAATTGTTTGGTGCTTCCCTGCTCCCACTTTTGGAGTCCTTCACAGCATCGTGTACTTGTTTCTGACTGTCAGTTGCCAACTATTAACCGAGGTTGCGTTCACACTTGTAGTCTTCTCCTACTGTTTTGACTTTATTTCCACGATATTTTGACCTTATACTCCTGACATTACTTTCCCGCAACTTAGTAATTTTCCAAAAATTAAAACTTGATTTAGTTTTTCTGTTAATTACAACTTTAAAGTATGTCTTTTTTTAGTATTTGAAGTTAAAAAACATATTTTCTCTATCATTTCAACTCTATGCTACTAAACGGACAAATGAATTTTCATCATGTTAACAAGGTAATTCTTGTAAAATGGTAACTTTTTCCCCTGATTTTTCCTACTATTTTTGTTGTAAAATTACACTTCTTTTTTCCTTTCTGTAGTATTTTTTTGTTTTATTGTTAAGTTATATTTTTCTATTTTATAGCATATAAATTTAAAACTTTTTTCATGTCCATTTTCTTCTTGTAATCATTAATTAATTGTAATAATTCATTTAAGTTATTCCCATAATATTTTGACTTTATTCACGTTATATGACAACTTTTGAGATGTTGTGCTATTTTTTTCTTCACAAATCCATTTCTGCTTGTACAGATGAACTGGTACAGAAAAAGAGCAGCACTGACTGGCATCTATAACACCTCTGAGCTGGTGATGCTGCAGGATTCTTCCCCAGACTTCCAAGACACTTGGATCTTTCTTGACAACCGCATTCAGGATGCAGTTAACATGGCCGCCTCTGCCAAACAGGTATCGTGCCCCCTAATAAGGATGCTTACCAGGTGAACTCATGCATGGAGCTCCCATAGAGCTCTCTTTCTCACCAAGCTTTTTACTTATGGCCTTGTAGTCCATTCCGGTCTTGTGCAGGCCTAATGTCAGCTCTTTGGTTTTGCCTATGATGGTGGTGAGCTTTAAATGGAATAGACCATTTTTGTGACATGTGGCTTGTATGCCATTGCAGTCTTGTGTAGGTCTACTCTTTTGTACCTGAGGTCGTTGGACAACTCTTTGGTCTTCCTGAAGGTGGTGGAATAAGGTTTGAATTGAAAAGACTGTGTGGCTTGTAGTCTACACCGGTCTTGTGCAGGTTTATAATCTTGTTCCGGAGACCCATAAAACAGCAACACATAATGAGTTGAGATTAGAGTACTTTCTTAAAGGGACAGGACTTAATTGTGCGTTTCATGGACAAATAACTGCTCTGTGGGGGTCTGAAAGCTTGACACTTGACATATGAAGTATTTATTTCAATACAAATTCACAAACTGTATGACATGAGCTTTTTTGTTTTACATTTTGTCTCTCTCCATTAAAATACAGATACTGTCAAAAGAAGAAAAATGATAGACTGACAGGGCATCAATAACTTATTTTTGCTCACTGTAAATAGGCCTGTCATGATAATCAATGAGTAAAACCTGTTAATTTTGCCGGCCTTGATATATTGACATGTGCATGTGTATCTGTTTTCCTCCTCTTTCTTGCTACCAAACAGGATGGATGACAAGAGGATTCACTCTGTGCATCTGTTTCAACACCTGGGCGTGTTGGTTCTATAGCGGAATTAACCCTCTTGTCAGTCATCAAGTGGGTAGAGGGGGTGCCTCTCCTGTATTCTTTATTAGATTTAAAAGTGTGCTTGGATCGTTACGCAATATATTGTTATTACATTAAGGAAAAATGGTTTCAAAATAATCTTAACCATATGATTGTTTAGGAGCAATCATTTGGAGGACAGTTTCTTACACCCCATTCCAAAAAGATCCGTTCTGAAGATAAGTTTGGTAAATGTGTAATTTTAAATTGTGGGTTTCACATCCTGTTTTCCACCTATTGTGTGTGTGTGTCTGTAGTGTGTGCATACTAAGCTAACATTGAATGAGATGTAAACACTGTAAATAGTGTTTTGTCATTTGTCCTTCAGGTGCAGGCAACAGGTGAAGCGGTAGTGCAGGGCCTCATGGGTGCTGCTTTAACTGTAAGTCTTCTCTACCATTTCTACATCACATGTTCACAGTCAAGTCTGATCCATTGACTTATACAGTACATGGCGATTTACTGAATATTCACAATTTTTCCCCGTGTTTTGCTCGTGCCTGCAGCTAAAGAATCTCACCGGACTGAACCAGAGGCGATGATGCCAATCATCTTCACATGACTGATCCGAACCTCGTTGTTTTGACATGAGAAATGAAATAATAGAATACACACACCTGATATGGCACATGATTTCTGGCCGAACTGTTGCAATATTCACTTAGTCAGATCCTTTCAGCTCTTTAATAAAGTAAATATGAAGTATTTAGCACTTGTGTGATTATTATCCTATTTTACTCAAATTAATTGAAAATTACAGTGGAACAGTCGACAGCCTATCTATGTGGAGCAACTCACCATGCATTTTATATCAAACGCTTCCTTATGAACCCGACTGACAATGAATGAAATTGCTTGTAGTTGAGACCACCTGCAAGGTGTTTCCTGTCGCACTTGCACCAGTTCTGTTAAGCTGGTTGCAGGGTGGTCAGCTGGGAGCCACCCTTCGGATTTTTCGCTCAGTTAATCCTGGAACATCTCCTCATGGGGCTACCTGTAGCCACGACTAGGACCAGTCCCTCCCCAATGACGGAACCTTTTAGGGCCTTTGGGGCCTCTGATGCCGGTGGAGGTTCCAGTGTATCCCCTAGACGATTTCAACTGGCTAAATCTCCAACTCGATTGTGTGTGCGCCCAGCTTTTTGAGACGCCACACCTATGAGGTGAATGGATCAATCATCTCGGCAAAGAAGCAAAAGGGAGCAAGAAACAAAGATGTGTTTATATTTTTGTGGAATTCTCGTAACATAACATAATAGCATAACATAACATAATTTTTTGACCTAATTTAACAATATTTTTACAAATAAAACATCACAATTTGTTTAATGTGTTTCACGTGGTCTGTGGTATTCTATATTGTGGTGTAACTGTTACTATTCCGGCTTGATAGCCCAGGCGCCGATGTTGCCCGAGAGTTGCCGAGAAGGACCGGAAGGTGTAATGCCCTTGCAGAATCCAATATATGTACTCTGTAAATTCAAATACGGGAAGCTATTGAAACGCTAGGACGCCGGGAAAGGATGGCAAAATATGGTAATTTATTTGTGAAAACGGAAGAAATGACGGATATGGACGGGGATTCATCCAAAGCATAGGTGTTTTACCAGTGTATTGAAGGGGGACGTACGAGGTGCAGTAAAAACAACAGCCTGAGGGGGGCAGTAAATACGACATAGTATTTTATGTGTTCCCCACACAAGACGAAGAAGAAAATGGGCACAATTAGGTTTACTGTGTGGACGGTGTAGTTAGGCTAGTATTCTTTCTAGCCATCGCTTTACGAAGATGCCGTACGCTAACCAACCCACCGTAAAAATCACCGAACTTACGGATGAAAATGTCAAGTTTGTCATCGAGAACACAGATTTGGCGTAAGTGTTGGCTGAACTTTGTTTACGACTGACGGTTAGGTTAGCATAGTGCTTGTGGTGGGTGGCCGGACAATGCAATTAGCTATACAACCATTGGAATATATCATAAATTCGTTCATGGCTTCGCAAAACTGAGAGCCTTAAAAGTACTTTTGACTTTGGTAACACGGGAGAAAATGGTAGCGATTTAAGCGATGTGTTGTTGTGTGTTGTGTACATGTAAGTAGATGACTGAATTATTACCGCTTGTCAATAGTGGCACAGGTCAACACGCTCTTAAATGTTCTTTTTGTCTCTTATTAGGGTTGCTAACTCAATCAGACGTGTCTTCATGTCAGAAGTACCCACTATAGGTGAGATCATGTTTCCTCTTTTTACAGTATATACGTGACACAAGTGGAAGCAAAGTGCTGTGCTGTTGCCATGCAACCATGCCCACAACTAATATTTATGCTTGACTTTATAAACAGCAATCGACTGGATCCAGATAGACGCCAACTCGTCAGTGTTGCATGATGAATTCATCGCTCACAGAGTTGGTATGTACGTTAGATGACAACATGTCACGTCTCTCTGCAATCACTGAAATCCCTCAGTGTCTTCTCAGGTCTCATCCCGCTCACCAGCGATGACATTGTTGAGAAAATGCAGTACTCCAGGGTAAGCGTCCTCATTTTCTCATAGGGAGGGAAAAGAATGGCTAGTGTGTAACGCCAGATCCAGTAGATGGCTTATGCAGTGATGAAAAGAAAAGGAAAGTTGACACAAATATAATCGGGGAAAAATAGGACTACAAAAATTCCCAGAAAATACGCTTGTGCGTACATACATAAATTGATGAGTGAATAATAAAATGATATACATTTATATACAAATAAATTAAAAGTATACAAATTGTAAAAACAGAAAGTGGTGTGTACAAGTGTTTGGCCTGTTTTTTATTTCTTTTTTTGTTTTGTTTGAATACTATTGCAACAACACATCATCAGTAGGGTAAAACCAACCTGTCTCACGACGGTCTTTCAGATCATCAGTTTTTAAATGCAACTTTTTATTAGTCAGGGATAAAAGATTATCCAAACCTACTTGTCCCTGTGTGAAAAAGTGATTGCCTCCTAAACCTAAAAACTGCAATCTAACATTTGCGCTAACAATGTAACGAGTCCCTTACAGCGCTGTGGAGTAATTAGGGCCCACTCATCTTTGCAGAATTGTTGTCATTCAGCCACATTGGCGGCCTTTCTAGCATGAAGCTATTCTAGGTCATGCCACAGCATCTCAGTAGGTTTCAGATCAGGACTTCGACTAGGCCACTCCAAAGTCCTTGTCGGGCCTCAGAATATTTTCCCAAATGTCTTGGGGTTCATCAGGATGATTTCAGGCAACATTGAGACGAGCCTTAATGTTCTTTTTGTTCAGCAAGATAATGTTCTTTATATGAAATGTGGCCTTCCTTTTACGCCTGATGTACACACAGAAACTTGTTCCCATAACAGATTTTGCTGGACGATAATTGTCCTACAAAATATTGTCAATAATCGATATTGACAAAATGTTTGGAGACACATTTTCATGAATTAAATGGCATAATATTGCAAAAGCAGGAAACTTTTCAAGAATATTTAACATTGTAATTGGCATGTCAAGAGCTTTTAAAATAATGAAACAATATTGTGACGATTAAATGGACTTAACTGGAAGCAAAAAAATGCACCTAAATAAAAGTCACAATCATAATAAAAAATGACCTGCAGTTATGTAGCGAATTGTTAAATTAATATATGGGCTCATATTTGAGCTGGACCATATATCTGCGGTGGCAGAGTAAAATGCAATGCTTTTGTCCTTTTACTCGGTAATACAGTTCAGGAATTTCTGTTTGTGACATGTACATGTACATTCTCCCAGGCAATCAATATTGTTTGTCAAACATTTGTAACATTTTCCCAAATTTTGTTTTTTTAACCCATCCATCCATCCATCCATCCATTTTCCACCGCTTATCCGGGTCCGGGTCGCGGGGGCAGCAGCTTCAGTAGGGAAGTCCAGACTTCCCGGTCCCCAGCGACCTCTTCCAGCCCCATCGGGAGGACACCAAGGCGTTCCCAGGCCAGCTGTGAGACATAGTCCCTCCAGCGTGTCCTAGGTCTTCCCGGGGGCCTTCTCCCGACTAGGCATGCCCGAAACACCTCACCAGGGAGGCGCCCGAGAGGCATCCGGACTAGAT
>QODF01000034.1:1776662-1857725 GCA_024372805.1 Oostethus manadensis | reverse complement strand
AAACTCCCACATACCCTCGAGTACCCTTGCAAGGGTGTAGAGCTGGTCCAGTGTTCCGCGACCGGGACGAAAACCACATTGCAGCTCCTCTAACCGAGGTTCGACTAACGGTCGTACCCTTCTCTCCAGCACCCTGGAGTAGACTTTCCCAGGAAGGCTGAGGAGTGTGATCCCCCTATAGTTGGAACACACCCTCCGGTCACCTCTTTTAAAAATGGGGACCACCACCCCGGTCTGCCAGTCCAGAGTTACTGTTCCTGACTTCCATGCAATGTTGTAGAGGCGTGTCAACCAACACAGTCCTTCAACAGCCAGAGCCTTGAGAAATTATGCACATATCAATTTATCAAGATGGGCAAAATTATCAACTTTGGTTTTTTTTTTTTTTAATTGTTCCATTTATTGATTGTCAGGCCAACACACACACACACACCTTCCAAAGAGCTCAACTTTGTATTTTGAGCTCAACAGAGTATTTTCCCAAAAGTCAGGGATCATCAAGATGTTTTCTGGCAAAATTGAGACAAGCCTTAATGTTGTCTTTGTAAAGCAGTGGTTTTAGTTTTAGAACGTTTATGCCCAGTGTCTTTCTTACAGTGGAGTCATGAACACCGACCTTAACTGAGGCAAGTGAGGCCTGCAGTTATTTGGTTGTTTTTGCGGGGTCTTTTGTGACCTCTTGGAAAAATCTTTGCTGTGGTCTTGCGGCCATTTTGGTTGGCCGTGCAGTTCTTGGCAATGGAGGCGAGGAAAAACTCCCTCTGGGGAAGAATCCTTGGAGAGAACCTAGGCTCTGTGGGGCTTCTGTTTTTCTCGACCGGTTGGTTGATATATAAAAAGAATGTAGGGATACATGGGAGAACAAGCCAGAAGTCTTAGACGAGGGAACAAAGAAAATTGTCTCTGATACATATCAGCATATCAAAGGTCACTGTTAATGATATGGGGCCAATCACTTTTTCCACTCAGAGCCGTGTAAGTTTGGATATTTTTCTCCCTTAATTATAAAAAGTTTTGTTAAAAAAACGGCATATTGTGTTCAAAATTGTTGTCATTGACTAATATTTCAATTTGTTTCATCTGAAACATTTAAGTGTGACAAACATGCAAAAAAAAAAGAAATTAGGAACACTTTCACATCACTACAATTTATGTAAATATAAAACTAAATAAAATAGTTTAAATACAATGAAGGTAAACAAACACATAAAAATTAACCAAATTAATACCAATAATAAAATAATATTATAAAGTTGCAAAATAAAAGTAAAAAAACAAAAGTAAATTAAAAAAGTATATAAAAGCAATATAATTAAAACAGTTACAGTTAATGACAAACTTGAAGATAAATTAATAATAGCCAACATTGCATAATGCCGTGTAGAATGTTTCACTCGCCATTAAACTCTTAGTCCACTTTTACAAACGCCTTTGAAAATCCAATTGGCATTCAACTTCATTTTATGAGTTATTGTTGTATTATATTTTATATACTTGCAGGAAATGACTTGGATACTACAGGCAGTAGCGTACAAATAAGAACTTATTTATTATTTCAATTATACAGGAACTAATTTCATTTGTGCAAGTTAAAGTTTTGTCAGAAATAAAGTTCACTATTAGCAGAGAGAGAATTATACATATATTTGCAGTTCATATATTCATTAAACTTCAAAATACCGTCCACAAACACACATAATATTCCTGCCATTCTGATTCCGCATCAGGAATGTACCTGCGATGAATTCTGTCAAGAGTGCTCTGTCGAGCTGACGCTGGACGTTCGCTGTACTGATGAAAAGACGCGCAACGTCACCTCACGTGATCTGCTGTCCAACAACCACAGAGTCATTCCCGTGGGTCAATAAACACGTCATCCTCGTTTTCCAAGTAGATTATGTCAATGACCATTTGCTCTGCTGGCCTTGCAGGTGACCTCCAGGAGTCGAGACAACGATCCCAATGACGACGCTGAACGAAACGGTGAGCTGTATTAATTTGGTCTTTCTGTACCGTTTTTCAGTCAAGTGTTTCCTCAGTAGATTGTTGTTTACAGCCAAGTGTCTCCCCCACACCCTTAAACCAGAGAAAAACATTTCTGGGTAATAAAAAAAAAAAAGCATGTAGACACAGACTGATTTAATATTGTCCAAAACAGTGCTCATTTATTTTTGTATTTAAGACATTTGGAAATACAAACCCTTATAAAGCTAGATGGAGCATTTTCATTCTAAATTGCGTGTGAATTCTGAAATGCTGAATCTGAAGGAAAATGTCAAAATATCATAGAAATGTGTTAATGTATTCACAGACTGAGGATCGAACCAGCAAAGTAGGCGACCAGATCACATGAGCCATGCCGCCATGAGCAGAATAAGCTACATCTAATATTAAATGTCAAAGTAAACATAACAAAAGTAATTGTCAAATTTAAATGGGATAAATGTCACGGAAAATATAGAATTAGGAAATATGTGGGATTTTTAGAAATTGTTCCCAAACATTTTGAGACATGTTGGGAGTAGTTAGCGGACAAACAGCTGCATTTGAAATGTTGGAATGTCAAAATATGTTGAAACATTACCATCAAGGACTGAGGATCATCCCAGTAGGCATCGGGTTGGGTGACGACGAAATTACCACCTGTAGACGTCACCTTGCGGAATTAGCAGAATGTCACAGTGCTGGAAAATGTTAAATGATTTTCCTCCCGTAGGGGGCGTCAAATACATTGTCAATGGGATAATATTTGTAACATTGATTTTCTCGCCAGAATATTTTGACTTAATTCCCTTGTTATAAATGTTTCCCAACCTTAAATTTCCCAAAAATACTATTTAATTTTGTCCTGTTTTTTATGTAATATTATGACTACAAAATGTGACTACAAATGAAATGTCATTTTTCCATTTTCATTATGTCATTTCTTTGTTGTTTTTTTCTCAGTATTTTGACTTTACTCTCATAAAATTACAGCTGTTTTTCCCATTTTTTTAATTTTTTTATTTTCCAACTATTTTGATAGTCCCATAGTTGTCTTTATTTTTTATTTTTAAATACTTTATTTTCAGACAAATTTTCCACGACCTAAGTTTCCAGAACTTTTTGTTTCTCATAATATGACTTTAAAAAATTTAATATTTTAACTTTATGCTATTAAATTAAACTTAAACTTATTTTCCCTCATAATATTACATTATACTTATTCTAAAAATTAAATTTTTCCTCAGTATTTTCACTATATTATTGGAAAATTTGTGCTGTTTTTTCCATTTTTGCTTCAGTTTTTCTTTTGTTAAACATTTTTTTAGAATGTGCTAACAACCTAAAGACAGATTGTTATAAGAATGTGATCATAATTGCAAATACAAATACATTCATATATTTTTTTGATTTGCTCTTCACCAGCACACATTAAAAGTAGTTTTAGCAAGCCATAAAATGTGACATAACCTTATTTAAAAAATTGTCTTTCCATACAATCGTGTCTTATTTAGGGTATTACTCAGAACCGAAGACTCATTTTAGAAATTTGTCCAAGCAAACGTCTCAATTGACTTCCTTTTTTTGCAGAGATTTTGCTTGTGAAGCTCCGCAAAGGGCAGGAACTGCGACTGAGAGCCTACGCCAAGAAAGGCTTCGGTAAGGAGCACGCCAAATGGAACCCGACTGCGGGAGTGGCATTTGAGTATGACCCCGACAATGCACTGAGACATACAGTCTACCCTCGCCCCGAGGAATGGTACGTTTCTAGATTCACAGCAATAATGACAAGAAACCTTCAATTAGTAGATTTGCTTAATAATTTTGAAAAATGTAATTTTGTTTCCATGCTGGTTGCAGGCCTAAGAGTGAGTATTCGGAAATTGAGGAGGACGAGATCCAAGCTCCCTATGACCCCAATGGAAAACCAGAAAGGTAAGAAACAAGCGGATTTTCAATTCTTTTCTTTCTTTTGACAATATTTGTATTAAAAGTTTTGTGTTTTTTTTTTTTTTGCTACATTCATAGTTAGCTGCTGTGCTAATTTGGTTGTACTATATCTTGACTGCAGTGACGCTGTTCTTGTACATGCGCTAATCTTTGTTTGTTCTGGTGGCTAAAAGTTTAAAAAAATGTTGTTTTTTTTTTAAACTTGACACTGAACAGGAAGTCACTGTCTAATAGTGTGTTACAGTAGTAGAAAATTTACAAGAAGAAAATTAAAATAGTTGGAAATTTTTTTTTTTTTTAAAGAAAGTCAAAATATTAAGAGAAACTAGTCGTATTTAGAAAAATTTTATTTTACGATTAGGAAAATTAATTAGTCGTCTTAGTAGCATAAAGAAATATTTTTTTTAAATGTTATATTGCAAAAGTCATATTATAAGAAACTAACCGTAAAAAATAAGAAAAAAGTATAACATTATGTTAATAAAGTCAAAATATTATGGGATACAAAAATAACATTTCTGAAGATTATTTAAATAAAGTAAAATAAAGTAAAATAATAACAAAATAAATTAAATAAATAAAGTTGAAATGTTCAGAAAAGAAAAAAAACAGTAAGAATGGAGAGCATAAAGTGAAGCTAATATTACGTTATTATTTTTACATACTGTATATCACAAAGCCGAGATGCAGTTTTTTTTAAATCTTGAAATATAAAAACTTCTGAGCATATCTACATGTTTTACTTTACAAAATATCAAAGTTGAATAGGGACTATGTGGTCCTCGGTGGAAAAACATTTAGACACCCCTGGTCTAGACAAACCAAACAATATGACATAACATAACAATAACCAAACAGTCGGGGATTTGGTCTGCAACACATCAGAAAAGAGGTAAAATGTCCATCACTGTTTCAAAGTTAAAGCTGATGTGTGTGAGTATCATGTTTTGCCTAAAACACAAAGAAGGAAAGTTTTCAAAATCACATTTAAGAGGCTCAATTGGAGAATATTAAAATTTATTTAAAAAAAAAAAACAAAGATTAATCTGATACCAAAATAATTGTGGATGAACTGTATAATCGGAAGAATTGTTGCAGCTGTAATGGGTTCCATTGTGTCATACCCGTGGAAACGAAGCCAGAGCCATTTGTGACATTTCTCCCTGAAGATTCTTCTACAACGTTGAGTCTTGCGGCTCCCTGCGACCCGAGACCATCGTCATGTCCGCGCTGGCCATCCTCAAAAAGAAGCTGAGCGACCTGCAGACGCAGCTAAACCACGAGATCCAGAGCGACGTGCTCACCATCAACTGAGGGTGTCTCGCCATTCCACGCGACCTGCGGGCGGGGGGCTTTCAGATTGCACTGTAACCTACAAAGCCTTCTTTGCAATCACATGGATCCCGGCGGACATTTACATTTTCCACTTGACAGAAATGATGAAGAGGCGTCCAGTGCAAGGTCGGTGGAAACCGGGAGGAATTTATCTCGTCATTTTACATTAGTTTACACCCACCGTGTTTTACATTCATATTTGCATTTCATCATTTGAAATAAATATGCGATGTAATAATAAAGAACCTGCTCGTCTCATTACAAAATAAAGTTCACTGCATGTGTGAAACTGTTGCCTAATACTGTCTGTACAGTAGGGGATATTTGATCCTATTTTGGAAGTTGACCCCCTTGCTCAGATATACGAACACTAAAACCAATAAGCTGTGTAGCTGATTGTGTATTGCAATCGCTCCTTTGCAGTAACATTTTACAAACGTTCACAATAGGAAGACTCCAAAATCACCCCCAATGTCAAAAATGACATGATATTTAATGACTGCTATCGCTCCTCCACACAATGTTGCTTTTCTTGCCGACTGTGCTCCCAACTCCTTTGACATCATCGACTAGCTCCTCCCTTGTCATTGTGGGCTGCTCCCTCACCTTTCTCACCATCATCCTTGCATGGACCTCCAGAGTGAGGATGATTGACTGTTATCTTGGGTTTCTTCCACTTATCAATGATTGCACCAATAGTGCTCGTTTTCTCACCAGTCTTCTTCTTTATGCTCTTGTAGTTCATTCCAGTCCGGTTTTGCGCAGGTCTACAATCTTGCTGGTGGTCTTGTTGCCCATTTCATTCTTGTACAGGTGATTCTGGTCCTTACTGATCATCTCTAGAATCTTGCTGATGTTTTTGGAGCCCGTAGCAGGCTTGTGGAGGTCTATAATCTTGCTGATCTTTTTTTTTTTTTTTTTTACATGCTGTCTGTTAAATTCTCAATCCCACTGACATACCTTCCGTAGAGGAAGCAGAGTCTGAGTATACGTACGTGGACAGATATATCACCGTGGCTGAGGTAACTGCGGTAGTTAAAACACTCCCTAAAGGCAAGGCTCCCTGGGTAGACAAGTTTGCCTTGAATTCCTCAAGGCTCTGGATGTTGGACTGTGTTGGTTGACACGCCTCTACAACATTGCGTGGAAGTCGGGAACAGTACCTCTGGACTGGCAGACCGGGGTCGTGGTCCCCATTTTTAAAAAGGGTGACCGGAGGGTGTGTTCCAACTATAGGGGGATCTCACTCCTCAGCCTCCCTGGGAAAGTCTACTCCAGGGTGCTGGAGAGAAGGGGACGACCGTAGGTCGAACTTCAGTTACAGGAGCTGCAATGTGGTTTTCGTCCCGGTCGCGGAACACTGGACCAGGTCTACACCCTTGCAAGGGTACTGGAGGGTATGTGGGAGTTTGCCCAACCAGTCTTCATGTGCTTTGTAGACTTGGAAAAGCATTTGACCGTGTCCCTCGTGGTGTCCTGTGGGGGGGTACTACGGGAGTTGGGGATTGGTGGGCCGCTACTACGTGCCATTCGGTTCTTGTACAATCAAAGCAGGAGCCTGGTTGGTGAACATTGGCCTCCGCCAAGGCTGCCCTTTGTCACCGATTCTGTTCATAATCTTCATGGACAGAATTTCTAGGCGCAGTCAAGGTGTTGAGGGAGTCCAGTTTGGCGACCTTAGGATCTCGTCTATGCTATTTGCAGACGATGTGGTCTTTATGGCCTCATCAGGCAGTGCCCTTCAGCGTTTACTGGAGAGATTTGCAGCTGAGTGTGAAGCTTCCGGGATGAGACACAGCACCTCCAAATCCGAGGCCATGGTTCTCAGTCGGAAACGGGTGGACTGTACCCTCTGGGTTGGGAGTGAGGTCTTGCCTCAGGTGGAGGAGTTCAAGTATCTCGGGGTCTTGTTCACGAGTGAGGGACTGTTGGAGCGTGAGGTCGACAGACAGATCGATGCAGCATCTGCAGTAATGCGGTCGCTGTACCGGACCGTCGTGGTGAAGAGAGAGCTGAGCCGGAAGGCAAAGCTCTCTGTTTACCAATCGATCTACGTTCCCACCCTCACCTATGGTCATGAGTTATGGGTCATGACCAAAAGAATGAGACCGCGGATACAAGCGGCGGAAATGAGTTTCCTTCGTAGGGTGGCTGGACTCACCCTAAGAGATAGGGTGAGGAGCTCGGCCATCCGGGAGGAGCTCAGAGTAGAGCAGCTGCTCCTTCACATCGAAAGGAGCCAGTTGAGGTGGCTCGGGCATCTAATCCGGATGCCTCTCGGGCGCCTCCCTGTTGAGGTGTTTCGGGCATGCCCAGCCGGGAGAAGGCCCCGGGGAAGACCTAGGACACGCTGGAGGGACTATGTCTCACAGCTGGCCTGGGAACACCTTGGTGTCCTCCCGGTGGAGCTGGAAGAGGTCGCCAAAGACCGGGAAGTCTGGACTTCCCTACTGAAACTGCTGCTCCTGCGACCTGGACCCGGATAAGCGGAATAAAATGGAATGGAATGTCTGTTAAAATACAGTTATCATAAAATAAAAAACCTTTATATCTGTATAAGGCTTTAAACTTATTAAATCCAATATTTATTTTCCAGTGCTAAAGAGGGCAACCACATATCAACATGTTGACGTGTGACAGTGATGAAATATGTACACAAGCAGACAGATCGATAAAAAGCCTATGCCTATGTCTACAGTTGTCTCTGTACACACACACACACACACATGCCAGCAGACGCTCACATGTTGAAAACATCTACATTTGATATTAATACCGACGGGTATAATAACAAAGGTTCACAAAAACATGTACAAATTGTAAGCTTATCTGTATTATCACTTATTTATAAATGATTACCCAAAAAATGGGTTCATTATCACAGAAAATAAAATAAAATGTGACCAAAATTTGCAGGGCCATGAACGCTGAAACAGTAGCAGTAAGGTAAATCAGGCATATTGGAGTCTATGTATTCAAATATAAAGGGACTTGCACTACCCGTCAAAAGTGTTAAGAAGATCTGTCTTCCATTGTTAATTGCCTTTTTCTTGCCATTTATGTAGTAAAAAATCACTTTCTCTAATTCAATACTCTTCAACTGATGCTCACGAGGGTATAGTACCGCTGTGTGTTCCAAACACTGTTTTTATGCGGACAGAGGAGCTAGTAAGTACTCCATAACTTGGAACACCTGTAGGCAAGGGCAGTGCTTCAGGCCCGCATAGGAGGTGGGACTTGTGATATGATTTTATCGTGAGCTTTGTTATTTGGGTTTAAACGGCCCGGTCATTTGCCTCCGCCTGCGGCCCTGCTCTGATTTGTTACTGTACGAATTGGTTGCACCTACTGCCAAGGCTTTATTAGCCTCCATTTCTGCAGAACAGCCTTAAATTGATTTGCATAATTCTGAAATACACATGATTTTTCAGTTTTGAATTTCAGTAAATGGAAAAATTTTAGTGTTGTAAAACCTTTGACTGGTCGTGTATATTGTTAGCGGTACCGTACCGGTATGACAGCAATCTGGCAGTCCCTGTGTTGGAGTACCCCTTCACTGCCAGCATAACACAGGTGACAATGGTCTGAAACCCCAGCACAGCACCATTTCAGTGTCTGTCGAAATAAAATGGTGGCAGATTGAGTCCCCACTGAAGGCGCTGGTACCAAATGTAACTGGTGTTTACGGTACATGACATGTAGGAGAAAATGAGCGCTTGATTTCCTCACTCTACAGCACAGTACCGGTCGTTTGACCTCATTGAGTGGAGGGTTATATTTGTATCATAATTCCTCACATTTCTTGCGCACCCTTGCTTAAAACTACAACTAACATGTAGCCTGGTGGGAATTATAGTTTTATACATATAAAACCATACACAGAAAGCACGTAAAAGCATGTAAGTACGCAGGACTATTGAGACGCAGCCATTGTAACGTCCCGCAGGTAAGTACTGAAGGAAATATGACAGTTATTGTAAGGCTTGGCAGCACACAACAGGCTTGAGCATACTCACACACACACGTAGAAACAGTACAACAAGAATTAGGACAACTTTGGAACATCGAGTTCCCAAGGTATCAACATCTTCGGCTACCATGAGAAGCAAGACAAGGCAACACCAAGGTGAACAACTGCAGAGCGTGAGAGGAGGCGGGAAGTGCAGCTGCAGATAAAATATCACCGGGACTGGCTCGATCGCACAATGCTCCATGGGAAGTGGCACACAGCGAACAAAGAACTGTTGTCAAGGCGAAGGCGGAGAGGACTACGACATCCTAAAGTATAAAAAAGCTGGGCAGGGATGGATACTTTGCTCTTTGCTGATCTGCTGTTGTAAGGTTCATGTAGTTTCTGTGCTGGCAGGGAAAGGTAATTAGCCCAAACGTCTGTTTTAATTTGGCTTGGTGTTTAATTAAATAGCTGTGTTTTTCTCTCCTTCTATTTGGATTTATTGAACTCCCAATACCTTTGATCGAACTTGCTACAGTACGTACGGTCTGCAATCCTAAAGTTATCAAAGATGTGTTTATATGAAAGCAACAATTAGATAAATATACAAAAGAAAGGTTATAATATAAGCCACATACATTATACACATACAAGGTTTAGGCATTTCAAGACCTTTGGTGGAGCACTGGAAAAGTTTCAAACAAGCAAACTAATGTTGATTCCTGCAAAGTACATGGGATTCACTTCCATGTCATGGCGCTACTACTGCTGCTGCATCTGCGTCATTGGTCCAGGTCATTGTCGTTACTGTCACAGCTGTTGGGCCGGTAGTGGCGCTGGCAAAACTCCCTGATCCGACTGCACGCTTCCACCATCATCTGCTCCGGCACGGTCAGCACGATGCGGAAGAAGTTGGCGTACTCAAACGCCTGGGAGAAGAACAGACTCCAGGCGTCAAACGGACTGGATCGAGGTGGAGGCTGAAGACGATGTTGAAGATCTTACCGTGGCGGGCAGACAGAAAACGGACTGCTCGGTCACCATCTGTTCTGTGAAGTCCACGTCACTCTGGAAATCTGGGAAGCCATCCATTTCGATCCCAACCTGAGCAAACACACAAACAGGTTCCTAGCGGCTTACTCTTGCATTCAAATGTATTCAATCCCCATAGTTAATTTATTAAGGAACCTTGATTAAACTTGTTCCGCTTGGGCCGACTCCAATCCAAGCAGATGTCAACCAAATAATATTATTCCATAAAAAATGATGTAATCCCGTTAAAATGTTAACACAAAACACCCTTTTATAGGTTAATGTGCATAAAACAATTGGAAATGCATATACAGTCATCTCTCTGTACATCGCGGTTATAACATTATTAATAGATTAATAAACGATAGCTCTTTTGTGGTTGGCGACTGCCTGTTATTAGTTTTAAAAAAAGCATATTTATGCAAATTGCAGAAAATTACTAATTTTCAAGCATAAATATAGATAAAATAAATACAAATATGGTTCAAGCCCAGTGGCGGCTGCTGCTCATTTAACGAGAGGAAGCTAATTTTTTTTGTCCTACATCATAATTGTGTTTATTTATTTGTAAAGTAGTACCTTCCGTTCCTACTTGTTTTAACGAAGACAAAGTCCCTGGGAATTGGTAAAGAACGGGATGAAAAACTTCAAAAAGTGATTCCGCCTCAGACTGTTCATTCAATCATCATGCAGAAACCGAGAGTCCGGGCCAGCCTGCTGCCTCGTAGACCCCCAGAGATGCTGAGAGCCAGATAGGCGGACCAAAACCCAGCATTTATCCAGTGTCCAGTTTCGCGCAGTGGAACTACCCACTCTACGCTTCCCTATTGAAGCCAGTAGGCGCTCAGCGTCTTTCTCTTTACTGCGGAATGGAATGGAAATTGTCGAGAGAATTGGTGATAATGAAGCATTTTTCCTAGGTGACATGGGTTTTCTTCATTGTATATATTTTATTCTGATATGTGCTACTAATCTACCGATAAGTCGTTGGTGTGGTTAGTGGGATGCGCTCATTACTCACCATCATGTACATAGCTCCTGAGGGCATGATGGGGTTCAAGCCCGGCACCGTGGACAACTCGTTAAAACAAATCTCAGTGTTGGACTGTGGAGGAGAAGATATGTACATCATGTTGTCATGTAGCACATGGACCCACAGTACACCATGCTACATGCACATGCACACCTTCAGGAATTTAACAGTGTCATCGTAGAAGCTTTGACGTGTGTTGTTTAGAATTCCTTCCAGGGCACCCTGGACTATGGTACAGGGTCCGAGAGTACGTTGGCTCAGTTTGACCAAGCCTTGTCGAATCTGCAGATGATAGAAGATGGAGTACTTTCCTGTTTGGCTTTGGTCAGTCGTCTTATTGGAGGCTCCGTGCGTAGTCAGATATAAACTAACCTCAGACCCCAAGATATTGTTCCTGTCTTGGATGAGGAGCCATCCCAACCGCCAACCGGGGACAAGCCAGCGTTTAGCCAAGCCGCCACAAGCAATAATAGGAACATCGCTGCTGAGGGATGCCAGGGAAGGGCATTCACAACCTGGGAAAACCTGCAACACGCAAAAAAACTTGACTCAAATAGTGGTTGAGTCATTAAAATGTTTCCGTGTATGAATGCCAAACAGGTTTTCAGTACAAATGGACAGAACAGTTAGTGAATACCGACGGTACCGACAAGCGAGTTGGTGCGGTCTCTGCAGCGTTGGTCCGTTGTGGTGAGTAAGTGAGAGTAAGTGAGCCGAAAGGCACAGCTCTCAATTTACCAGTTGGTCTACTACCTATGGTGAACCGAAAGAACGAGATGGCGGGTACATCAGCCGAAATGAAAGGGTGCCTGGGTTCTCCCCTAGAGATAAGATGAGAAGCACTGTCATCAGGTAGAAACTTTGAGTAGAACCGCTGCTCCCCTGCATTGAGACAAGCCATCGGGGATCTGGTCGGGATGCCTCCCGGACACATCCGACTCAGGAAGACCCGGGACACATTGCAGAGACTACGTTTCTTAACTGACCAGGGAATGCCTCAGGGTCTGCCGGGAGGAGAGACTACCGGGAGACTTTTAAACTAGTTTAAAAGTATGGACTGAAAACACAATGGCACAGATTGAGTCTTTACTTGCTTAAGAGGTGTGGACTGCAGTCACAATTTTGATGAGTTTGGACTGCACTTAACAGTATCATCAAGACTTTCAACTTGACTTGAACTTTGACTTCAATGACTCGGACCTTAATATGACGACTTCAAAATACTTGAGATTTCATATTTTATGAAATAAGCTCATATTTGTATCGTGAGATAAATAGTATATCATGAGATTTGTGTATCGCTACAGCCCTAGTTAATTGTGGCATGCTTTTATTTTGCACTGAACGGAAAGTGACTGTATGTTTTGTAACGCTGTACGTGAATTGTGGGGGTTGCAGTGCGACATAGGAAGCATCAAGAAACACGCACATACAGAAAGCTGGTTCTAATTAAAGCTGTGAAGTATCTATGCCGCAGGAGGAGGGAACCCACTCCTGTTGGCCAGACAGACAATAATTCACTGCAAGCCTTTTAAAATGCCATTTTACAGCACTTTTGGCTTGCAGTCACCAGAAACAACTACAAGTTAAACCTTGTCTGTTTGTGAAAACCATTTACATGATATGCTCCAAATGGAGAATACATAAACATTACCATTTGCGAGATGGTGAAGGGTAAAAAAATGGCCTCATGGTCACGCCCCCGCTCCCGGACCTCAGCTGCCTGCATTGATTGCAAACATATGCAGCCTGAAAAGTGCACATTCATTCTGCTGCAGGAGAATGCGGAATGATTAGAGGTTGGCAGAGTGGCTTTTGCAAACGCACCCGATAACCCCGACTTTTCAATTCCTACTAATTCCTGCTATACACCATGACAAAGAACAAAGATTTGTGCACCAGGTTGGAAATGAAACTGGTGAAGTCTTGCTCTGTCCTCGCCAAGACCAAAAGGGTCTGATGCGTGAACAAGGAAAAAGAAGCAAGCATAATGCTAAGGGGCTTTTTGAGCATGAAGAACAGTAAGCCTCCAACCTTACAAGTACCGCACCTTGTAACTCTTCTCTTTATAGCTTTTTGTTTTACAAATAAACTTGGATAAACGCAAAATGAAAGTAACGCCCATATATTGACAACGCCCATGATAATGACACCGTGATACTGTGCACACTGTGTACTCAGTTCCAGAGGGTGCAAGTTTTTTGGGCATTTTGGATGCAACCTCTACCAGACCTCCCTGTTGGTTGGCGGAGTCATCATCAGTTCCTGTTCCGTCTCTCCAGCAGCTCAATGCACATCAGTTATTGTTTCCGCCCTGTGGCAGCTCAGGGCAACATCGTCGGTTGTCGTTCTGTCTGTGCAGTAGCGCAAGACTGAGTTTTCATCGTTTCCTATTTTGTCTCTGCGGCAGCTCAAGGCACGGTCATTATCGGTTTCTGTTTTGTTGCAAATCATTGGTTCCTGTTCCAGATTTTTGGCTGTTCAATGCCTCACCGGTCATCATCGGTTCCTGTTCCTTCCCTACGGCAGCTCAAGGCACGGTCATCATCGGTTCCTGTTCCTTCCCTATGGCAGCTCTGGGCACAGTCATCATCGGTTCCTGTTCCTCCCCTACGGCAGCTCTGGGCACGGTCATCATTGGTTCCTGTTCCTTCCCTACGGCAGCTCTGGGCACGGTCATCATTGGTTCCTGTTCCTTCCCTACGGCAGCTCTGGGCACGGTCATCATTGGTTCCTGTTCCTTCCCTACGGCAGCTCTGGGCACGGTCATCATTGGTTCCTGTTCCTTCCCTACGGAAAAAACAACAGGAAGGAACAGCTCTTTCCTGTTCCTTCCTGTTGCCATGTTGCCCTGTTGGAGCTCAGGGCAACATCTTTTATTCTTGCAGCATCTCAAAGCACAGTCATCATCGATTACTATTCCCTCCCTGCGGCAGCTCAGGGGTACATAGTCACTTCTTGTACTGTCTCTGAGGTAGTACAAGGCTGAGTTACTGTATAGTCATTTTCTGTTTTGTCTCTGTGGCAACTCAAGGCAGAGTCATCATCAGTTCCTGTTCGGTCTCTGACACCACCAGGCAAAATCAACTTTCCCCGAATGTGAGGCCTGCCCAATTATTTGAGAAGCACTGCCTTAAGGCGACCACATCAGTTCCTGTTCTGACTCTGAGGCAGCTCAAAGCAACATCATTGGTTCTTGTTCCAGCTTGTCAGATGCTCAAGACCACACCAGTCACACCTCTGTTTGTGTCCTACGCAAGACATGCGGCCACCATCTGATTTCTGTGCTGCAGCGGCGTGTGTTCTATTGCCATCACCTGACTCTTCTGCTCTTGTCTTCCTCCAACTTTTTGGACGACTGCTGGATCTGGTGTCTAGGTCATCATTCTTCTTCCTTGTGCTTTTGCGGCTCTGCAGATTTTTCTGATGGAGTTTGTCCACGTTTTGTTGAATTCTTGTCAACAGCTGTCGCATTTTGAAGTTACTTAGCCTCTGGATTAAATCAGTTGTTGATCGTCAACATTTTAAATAGGTTATTTTTACAAGGTGGGAAAGGAAAATAATTAGCAAAGCAAAACAGAACAGACGCTTCATCTTTGCATGAGTAACCAGAAGGTCGACATAAAGGGGTTCCATGCTGATACTGCTGCATATTCATTTGCCGAAAGAGAAACCTTTTCACAGCACTCGGACGATCCCACATGATATTACTGGTTAGTCCGTTCGAGTCTTTGACTCATCAGTTCTAATCCTCCGTGTGCTGATGTGTGGTTGTCTACACTCCATGCACAGCCCGAACAAATGCCACCAAACCAAACGGAATCTCTGCTGTCACCCTGATGAAAAATGTGCCTCGCTGTGGTAAAAAAGGACCTGTGGAGGCCAGCCAACCTGACATCACACTCTACCAACTCTGCAACTCACCATATTGTTGTAGACTTCATCTGCCAGGATCGGCACGCGGTTTCTGGAGGCCACTGTGGAGGACGATTCATGAAAACCCCATGAAATCCATCTACAGCGAGGCTTTGGTGAGGTTTTGGTGAGTGTTGCTGACCTGTGAGTATCTTCTGTAGGTGGTCCTTGGTAAAGACAGAGCCACATGGGTTGGATGGATTTGTGACAACCAGACAGGATGTCCGGTCGTCTATCAGGCTCTCCAAGTGTTGCAGGTCCACCTCCCATGACTTCTCTGGCTGACAGTTAAGAACAAAGAATGTCTAAAAAAAATCTTGTGGCAATGGATGAGTGCCAGCATTACCTTTTAAAATTACACTCCTGAACAAAGTATAGATTTGATGCTGCTATTTTGAATGTTTCATTTTCAAGCACATTGATCGCAGAGTAACAGTGCATGATACTGTAATCAATCTCCACTCCACACTTTTTGTGAATTTACACGCCAAATTTTGCAGCTATTAATTAAAAAAATCACGTTTTTTTTGTGGTTGAATACAGCGTGTTAGTAGTAAAAAAAAATGCAGATTTTAGCAAATTGTTCTGTATCGTATTGTATTTGTTGAATAATTTAACATTTTTAGGCAAAATAGTAACACACAATTCATACTGTAAAGTTGGGTGAGACACACAAGCACCAGACTGACAGGTTTGAATTGTCTCAGGCACAATAATCCCTGGGCTGTTGGTGATGTGAATGGGTTGAAAATAGTGAATAGCAAAGATAAGAGAGCGCTACATACCAGCAGGTTGTACAGTCTGACCTCGATGCCCAGGGAAACAGCCAAGGTCTTATATAAGGAGAACCCCGGACGCGGAACCACAATGTTGTCTCCGGGGTTACACAGGACACTGATAGTGTAGTCAATGGCCTGACTACAGCCACTGGTCAAAATAACATCCTGCAGAGGGGGTTGGGGGGGTTACATTCACATGTACTATGCTGATTATCTTTGAAAAAACCTCAACGTTCCAAGTAAATCGACTGGCACTGATTAATTCTGTTAACATTACAGACCTATTTGTATTGAATATTGCAATTATGTACACAGTGTCTCTAAAGTCTGGAAATGTCATATACATAGTTTTAAAAAGTGTAGTTAATTCATAAATAATCTAATAACACACTATATAACTTAAACAAATGTATATATATGTGTAGATATTTATATCTACACATATATATATTTAAATAAGTTAATACAATAAAAATGAATGACAACACAACTGACCACAAATTGCAGTTTTCAATGAAACTTTTTTTTTATTAAGGGAGAAAACAAACCTAAATGAGCCTGTGTGAAAAAGTGGTTTTACCCTAAAACTAATAACTAGTTGGGCCACCCTTAAATGTTTGCGATAACTTGCAATGTGTCTCTTAGAGCGCAGTGGAGGAATTTTGGCCCACTCATTTTAGCAGAATTGTTGTAATTGAGCTACAATCCTGGGTTTTCCAGCATGAAGTGCCTTTTAAAGGTCATGCCACAGCATCTCAAAAGGATTCAGGTCAGGACTTTGACTAGACCACCACAAAATCTTCATTTTGTTTTTCTGGGCCATTCAGAGGTGGACTTACTGGTGTGTTTGGATGTCCTGCTGCAGAATCAAAGTTGGTTTTAGCGTGAAGTCACGAACAGATGGCTGAACATTCCCTTTCAGGATTCAACAGAATTCATGGTTTAATTTATCACAGCAAGTCTTCCAGGTCCTGAAGCAGCAGAGCAACCCCAGGCCAAAACTTTTGTCTCATCAGACCACAGAGTATTTTCACAAAGGTCTTGGGGATCACCAAGATGTTTTCTGGCAAAACTGAAATGGGCAGTGGTGTTCGTTTTGGAACTCTGACGTGCTGACCGTTTTTGCCCAAGGCCTTTCTTATCATGGAGTCATGAAAACTGATCTTAACGGAGGCACGTGAGACCTGCAGTTCTTTACATGTTGTTGTGGGGTCTTTTGTGACCTCTTGGATGAGTCGCCGTTCGGTTGGCCGGCCACTCCTGGGAAGGTTCACCATTGTTCCATGTTTTTTAACATTTGTGGATAAATGTTCTCACTGTAGTCAAAGTTATAGAAATGACTTATCTTTTCCATTTGAACTCAGGTGTGCTAAACCACATTTAAGTTATGTTTTAACAGGCAATCATTTCTTCACACAGAGCCATGTAGGCTTGGATTTTTTCTCCCCCTTAATGATACAATTTCATTTAAAAACTCAATTTTATGTTCAGTTGTGTTGTCATTGTCAAAGCAATGTGCAATAAAGTTTAAAATAAGAATTATTATTATCATAGTATAATTAAATAATATCAATATGATTGTATGATATCATGGTATGTGTCCACTTTTGCATTTCTGTAGGTTAGAATTGATTTACAATTGCTGTCACAAAGCTGCAATATAATGCAAAAAAGGGGGTACCTGTGGCTCAAGGGGAGCCTCGGAGCAGCTGTAAAATTTGGCCACAGCTTGTCTGCTCTTCAAGTACCCTGCCAGAAAAAAAAACGTTAGAGCTCTAGGGCATTGGTTAGACGAGGAAACAATGGAAAACAGGGAAAAACTGACACTGCCATTATGCAGTACATTGACAAAAATTGGGGTTAGAATATAGGTTTAGGGCTAGGACTAGAACTAGGATTAGGGCTAGGGCTTGCGTTAGGGTCAGGGCTAGGATTTTGTGGTTGGGTAAATGTTAGGCCTACAATGTGAACTTTTATTCGAATGTTAGTTTGGGCTTGGGTGCATTTTTCACAAGTCAAACTGACCGACAGAAGGAGCGTAGCCGTTGTATTGTTGCGACTCGATTGCGTCTTTCATGGCTTTTAGCACGGCGTCGTCTGTAGGAAGGTTTCCAAAAACAGTCGGATCCCCTGAGGAGTCAACAGAGTCAGGCAGAGCTACTTCTGGAAGGTGTTTGCTCATGAATTTGCTGATTCGTCAATCATCAGGACGGTGCGCCATCTTACCTATAGAAAGGGCAATCATGGGTTTTTCAGGATTTGGGGAGAGTTTCATTCCATCCACGATTGATCGTATAGGATTGAAGGTGTTGTTGGCCATGACGGACGGCTTCACTTCCCATCGCTCTTTGCGGCTCTTGGACTTGACTGGATAAAGACTTCCCTGTACGCTGACGTGGTGGACGGCCTTCCCGTTGTCTCCACTTCCATTCAGCTTCTTGCTGTTGTTGTTGTTGTTGTGGACTCCGTTCCCATTCATCTGAACCACGTAAGACCTGCTGTCATTTCCGGCACTGTTGTGGACAAAAAAGTGGAGCGCACTTATTTTCATCATTTGAAGTATTATGGTATTATGGACTTCAACTTGACATCTAAGTTGAACGCTTTTCCAGCAAGGACCACATAGTAAAAATGGAAGGATGTAACAACACATGTAGCTAAGTTAATAACTTAAATAATATATTTAAAAAAAAACTGCATCTGAGCTTTGTTATATAGGTAAATATAGGTAAATCATATTGTTGGTACTAACTTCACTTTTTGCTCTATTTTCATTTTTTGCTGTTGTTTTTTTTTTCTTTTTAATTTACACGAATGAAATATTTCAACTTTCTTCTCAATTAATCTTCATACATTTTCTTCTCACAATAGTATTACTTCATTACCATAATATTATAATATAATTTCACCCAACCTCATTTTCCAAAAATGATAACTCGATTTTAGTATTAGGTAAAAAAAGGTTTTTGATTTGCAAATAAACTGATTTGCAACTAAAAATCACATTATTTCCCCTTATAATGAGTTTAATATATACAGTATATATACAGTATATATATATATTTTCATTTTATGTTGTGTTTCCAACAATTTCAGCTTTCATCTCAAATAATCTTTTTAAAAAGTCACAAAATGTTGACATTATTCCCAGAATATTTTCTTTTTATTCCCAGAATATTATAACTTTTTCCTGAGCCAAATTTTCCTAAAGCTGCAACTTTATTTAATATTGTAAAATAAGTAAGTAAGTGTGAAATAAATAGGTAAGTAATATACAATACATGTAGTGCTTAAAGTACAATGTTATACAGCAATAAAAAAGTACACTTAAAGATGGTAGAATTGGCATGAAAATAATATTCTTACCTCATGATGACTTGATTGTTTTAAATCGGCACCTAAAGGAGAGAATGATGGTAGAAGTAAATGAATGCGGGAGGGGGGGAATCTCTGGTGCATTTTATAGTAAAATTCCAAAAGATGGGTGTTGAGCCCAGCCCATAATTCCATTGGTGGAGGCAGGGAGGGTTGCACCAGTACACCCCTCTTACGTCATAACCAGAACCATACCGACTCACACAAGGTTGGGGGGGGGGGTTGAGCGGAGGAGCGGGAGCGAGGGCAGATTTCACGGAAACCACCACGCTGTGTGACAACCACAGTGGTGCATCACATCCTTTTATTTGTCCTCATTGTGCTCGTTACTGCGCTGTGTGCTCTGCTCTACACGCCCTGCTCAGACAAACAATCATTTTCTCCTCACTATGTCAATATTGATGTAAACACACATTGATTTCAATATTTCAACGAATAACAAACATTAAATCTCAATATTTCAATATAATATACACATTGTTCAGCACACAGCACCTTGTTACCTTTTTTCTTCCTCACTAAGCCAATAATAGTAATAATAACATGAAATATTCAAATAAATTAATATGTAATTAGTAATTAAACAATACACCCTGCTCAGTCAAACATCACTGTTACACTTTTTTCTTCTTCATTAAGTATAGTAAATATTAAAATAAACCCATTTTTTTTGGTATTTCAAACACAATTAAGTCATACTTGATAATGAATCCTAATTAGAAAGTAATGATGTAAATAATAACAGTTAAGTACGATACACCTCGCTCAGGCAGACATATTTTTGTTTCTTCCTCACTAAGTCAATTTTGGAAAAATTAGATTGCCGAAAATGTTATATTGGTCTGAAAATAAAGTCATATTTACGAGAAGCTGGAACAGTTTCAAAATGTAAAAAAAAAACCCCAGCACGGATGGAAATAACAGCTGTAATTTTACCAGAATAAAGTCAAAATATTAAGGACAAAAAGTTGTATTCTAACAAGAAAATGCAATCGTACAAGAATAAATATTACTATGAGAAAAAAAAAGTTGCATAGAGTTGTAGTAGTCATTACATTGGTATGATTGTACTATTAGTTTTATGTTTTTTTTAACAAATTAAATCAAATAAAGCTTTAGTTCTTTAGGAAAATTAGGTTGGGCTGAGTGGTTAGCATGTTGGCCACACAGTCAGCAGATCTGGAAGGCCGGGTTCTTTGTTGGGCATCTCTGTGTGGAGTTTGCACGTTCTTCTCGTGCATGCATGGGTTTTCTCCCGGGACTCCAATTTTCTTCCCACAATGCATGTTAGGTTCCTACATTAGGTTAAGTGGTGACTCCAAATTGTCCATAAGTATAAATGTGAGTGTGAATGATAGTTAGTCTATATATGTGTCCTGCGAATGGCTGGCGACCAGGTGTACCCCGCCTCTGGGCCAAAGTCGCCTGGGATAGGCTCCGGCACACCTCTGTGGCCCTAATGAGGATAAGCGGTATTGAAGATGGATGGATGGATGGATGGATGAATGGGTTGGGAGAAAAATTACAATATTATGAGAATAAAGTCAACCTATTATGAAAAGAAAATGTATCAAGATTATTTCAGCTGAAATATGTATTTTTGTAGTTAAAAAACAACAAAAATGTGGGAGGGGGTGAACTTTTTCACCTATATGACGAAGCAAAAATGCATTTTTTATATAGTATACATAACATCTTTGCATATCTGCGCGTGTTGCTTTACAGAATATCCAAGTGGTAAGATTGCATCCTTTCATTTTTCACCCTGTGACTGGAAAAAGGCTCGGAGAGTTCTGATGGAAGACGACGTTCATGTCTGGCTCCGGATTGTAATGGGTTTAAATGTGTATGTGAGCCAGTTCCACCACGTTGTGAAGTTGTTGACAGTACAGGTGAATCATGGAATATTCATGTGTTGAACTAATACTAAGCAATTGCCTGGAACTGCTTTGCAAAGTATGGCGTAAAGCCATCATAGGCCGCTCCACACATCTTTACAATAGCAGTAGAAACGTGATTTTCAGCACTACCCGATTCAGTGCGCTGCAAAACTGCACTCACCTGTAGAGACACGTTTGCAAATAAAAATGCTTAGAAAACTCAACTAAGTGTTTTCAGTGGAAATTGTGAGTAAATGCTGTGCTAGAATGCCGTCGAAATGTGTCACTGTTGTAATGTAGAAGCAAAGTAGGAATTTGTAGTATAATAATAAACGCAGACGTGTGGATGTAAGAATAGCTGGAAAACTGAGGAGCTGACACTGTGCTTAAACGCAGTAGACGTAAATGTACAATTCCATTCCATTTTCTTCCGCTTATCCAGGTCCGGGTCGCAGGGGCAGCAGTTTCAGTAGGGAAGTCCGGACTTCCCGGTCTCCAGCGACCTCTTCCAGCTCCACCGGGAGGACACCGAGGCGTTCCCAGGCCAGATGTGAGACATAGTCCCTCCAGCGTGTCCTAGGTCTTCCCGGGGGCCTTCTCTCGACTGGGCATGCCCAAAAAAACCTCACCAGGGAGGCGCCCGGGAGGGAACCGGACTAGATGCCCGAGCCACCTCAACTGCCTCCTCTCGATGTGAAGGAGCAGCGGCTCTACTCTGAGCTCCTCCTGGATGGCTGAGCTCCTCACTCTATCTCTTAGGGTGAGTCCAGCCACCCTACGAAGGAAACTCATTTCCGCCCCTTGTATCCGCGATCTCATTCTTTCGGTCATGACCCATAACTCATGACCATAGGTGAGGGTGGGAACGTAGATCGATCGGTAAACAGAGAGCTTTGCCTTCCGGCTCAGCTCTCTCTTCACCACGACGGTCCGGTACAGCGACCGCATTACTGCAGACGCTGCACCGATCCGTCTGTCGATCTCACGCTCCAACCTTCCCTCACTCGTGAACAAGAACCCGAGATACTTGAACTCCTCCACCTGAGGCAAGACCTCACTCCCAACCCGGAGGGTACAGTCCACCCGTTTCCGACTGAGAACCATGGCCTCGGATTTGGAGGTGCTGAGTCTCATCCCAGAAGCTTCACACTCAGCTGCAAACCGCTCCAGTAAACGCTGAAGGTCACAGCCTGATGAGGCCATAAGGACCACATCGTCTGCAAATAGCAGAGACGAGATCCTAAGGTCACCAAGCTGGACTCCCTCAACACCTTGACTGCGCCTAGAAATTCTGTCCATGAAGATTATGAACAGAATCGGTGACAAAGGGCAGCCTTGGCGGAGGCCAACGTTCACCGGAAACAAGCTCGACTTACTGCTGGCAATGCGAACCAGGCTCCTGCTTCGATTGTACAAGGACCGAATGGCACGTAGAAGCGGACCATCAATCCCGTACTCCCGGAGCACCCCCCACAGGACACCACGAGGGACACGGTCGAATGCCTTTTCCAGGTCCACAAAGCACATGTAGACTGGTTGGGCAAACTCCCACATACCCTCGAGTACCCTTGCAAGGGTGTAGAGCTGGTCCAGTGTTCCGCGACCGGGACGAAAACCACATTGCAGCTCCTCTAACCGAGGTTCGACTAACGGTCGTACCCTTCTCTCCAGCACCCTGGAGTAGACTTTCCCAGGAAGGCTGAGGAGTGTGATCCCCCTATAGTTGGAACACACCCTCCGGTCACCCTTTTTAAAAATGGGGACCACCACCCCGGTCTGCCAGTCCAGAGGTACTGTTCCCGACTTCCATGCAATGTTGTAGAGGCGTGTCAACCAACACAGTCCCCCAACATCCAGAGCCTTGAGGAATTCCGGGCGAAACTCGTCTACCCCCGGAGCCTTGCCACTGGGGAGTGATTTAACTACCCCAATTACCTCAGCCACGGTGATAGAACTGTCCACGTACGTATCCTCAGACTCTGCTTCCTCTGTGGACATCCTTATGTTCGAACATGGTGTTTGTTATGGACAAACTGTGAGTCGCACAGAAGTCCAGCAACAACACACCGCACGGGTTCAGGTCAGGGAGGCCGTTCAAACCGCTAGGCTGCTACCGGTTGGCATTCTAGCATTGCTAACATCTGAACTGTTAGCATGCCAACACCTGCTACAGTAGCTCTAAGTGTTGATGTATGTTTTCACATATAAAAGAAGACTAAACTGCTAACATGTTAAGGGTTGATATGCTATCTGTTAGCATGCTAGCACCTAGCATGAACGCATGGTGTGTTCGCTATTTTTGCAGTTATTAATTGACGATTTGATAAATGAACGATTTGTGTGCACTTGTGTTTCTATTCCATCAGACGACTTGTGGAAAACAATAGCCGTGGCAGGAAAGTAGCCGTGGGTCACTTCTGAGACCACAACACAGGCTAATTTGTATTTGTGATAGTCAGAACACATCCGTGTCAACAACCGGCAGTGTTTACTCAATACCAGCCTGCCGGCTCTTCTGTCACTTTGGCTTAAATCAACACTATTTACCAGACAGGGCAACCACAGATCCCCGAGCAATGTACGCTACCAGAAAAAATGATATTAAAACAAAAAAATCAAGAATAAAGCAAATCAAATGAAAAATGAATGAGTATTTTTGTAAGCGTATGGCCTATATATGCTGTAAATACTGAGAGAAATACTGAATTCATGAATTACTTTCAAACACTTGAGCATAAATATATACTGTAATAAATATATGAAATAACCCTTAAATATAGTATGGCCCACTGTGGCCGAGTGTTTACCATTCCGGCCACACAGTCAGGAGATCTGGAAGATCTGAGTCCGAATCTCCGTTGGGCATCTCTATGTGGAGTTTCCATGTTCTCCACGTGCGTTTGTGGGTTTTCTGCTGGCACTCCCACTCTGGTGACCAGTTCTGGGTGAACCGCATCTCTTGCCAGAAGTCAGCTGGGATAGGCATCAGCATACCCCCAGAGAAAAATAAGAAAATACAATTAGAATAAATAAATAATACGTAACAGTTCACTTCCAATTTGTATTGCAATAATTCATAATATTAAGTAATAGTAATACATAACACTACAATACATAATTAGGTCAAACATTTTGTATTATTTTTTAATTATTGTAATATAATAATGATTAAATATTGACAGTAAATAACAATTATCAATATTTATAACCAACCTTTATATACATATATATATTATCATAATTAATTGTTATAATAAATATTAAATAACTAATTAATTGAAAAAAATCACAATTGTATTTATTATATATTACTTACATTATATAGTAATATATAATATTAGATATAATATTTAGAAAGGGAATGTATTTATTTACATTTAAAAAAAAATAGTAATAAATAAATATTTTGGCGTTTATAATATGTATATAGTATTTACATAACCAAGCAGTTTGTCTAAAACCAACACTTTGGAATTTTTAAAATGCCTTATATTTTGGGGCCTATATAATATTTATGTAATATTTAAATAACCAGTGAATTCATTAATTATCTAACATTTGAGATTTAAAAAATGCCTAAAATGTTTTGGCCTACTGTATGGAGAATTTATATAGTATTTAGATAAACAAGGAATTTCTTTACTAACTAACATTTTAGATGAAAAACAAAATCCTAAAATGTTTCAGCCCTTATAATATGTATTTACTTTTTAGATAATCATGGAGTTTATTAGTTAAGTCAAGTTTTAAATGGAAAAATGGCTTACATTAAATTAAATTAAATGTCAAAATTAAGAGGAATAAAATTTCTGAATTGAATTAATATAAATTACATATAGTAACCAAATCTTACTTATCCACATAAATATTTTCGAAATAGCCATGAAATAGCAGTTTATGGGAGCCAGGTCAGGTCAAAGACTGATAACAAATGTCCTTATCAGGTTTGCATGGGAGAAGCCGTGTGACATCCAGTACACCTATTAGACCAGCGCAACCAGAGGGAAGTGTTTACAACCCATGACCCTCAGTAAACGGACCCTTACATTCGTTACTTTACCCAGGTATGAGCAAACAGTTGAGCATCATGTGGACAGCGGGTCTATTCTCCGCTCATTGGCTCAACCAGTAAATAAACACGAGCGTCCCAAGGCGAGCAGATGCAGCTCCACGTGAAAGGACTACAGGACACGGGTCAATGTCCGACACGATGACCACGGCGTCATCTCAACTATTTGCACAACCCAATCACATCCAGTACCAGCGCTCCATCAAAATATCACTCTTAAAATAAAAATGCACTACTCTCATTTTCTTCATATTCATGTAAAAGCTGAAAAGCATTCACACAATGACCATTACAATTATTGTGATTTCATATTTTCTGTGACAATTTTCCCATTAAACATGAATGGGCAATTTATTTGGCGCCCCTTACTGGTAGAACCTTGAATTATCCTGCATAATCCAAACGTTTTTCCAGTAAAGGCCACGTAGTCAACAAACTTTGCCACTTTGATATTTTGTCATTTGTAATATACATCCATCCATCCACCCATTTTCTATGTCGCTTATCCTCATTAAGGGTTGCGGGGGAGCTGGAGTCTATCCCAGCTGTCGGGATGTCACAGCCAATCGCAGGGCAGACAAATTGCCAATTAACCTAACATGCATGTTTTTGGAATGTGGGAGGAAATCGAAGTACCTGGAGAAAACCCACGCAGGCACGGGGAGAACATGCAAACTCCACACAGAGATGCCCAATGAAGATTTGAACCCAGATCTTCTGACTGTGTGGCCAACGTGCTACCCACTCAACCACCGTGCGGCTCTGATTTGTAATATTTCAAGACGAAAAAAAATGTCTTCTTTGTCGTGTATAGGAAAGGCTATTTTTTTAAATGTACATGTTTTCTACATTTTTGTTTTTTTTTTCCACCAAATTTCCTCTGAAATAATCTTTGGAAATTTTCATTGTATTGTAACTTTTTTCCCAACCTAACTTTTAAAAAATTACAACTTTATTTTGTTTTGTTTGTTTTTCATATCACAAATATTTATTTAATATTTCAACTTTGTGCTACTAAAATGGCATTGTTTTTAATATAGACTTTAATCTCATTAAACTGCAACTTTTTCTCATTAGATTATAACTTTTTTATCTTAACATTTGGACCTTATTCCAATATTATGACTTTATTCCCTTTATATACAGACAATTTTCCCATGATATTGCAACTTCTCCCCCAACCTAATTTTCAAAACATTACAACTTTATTGGAACAACTTTATTACAATATACTGTATGTAATATTATTTATTTCTCATAATATTACAATTTTGTCTTTAATATTTCAACTTTATGCTACTAAACTGACGTTTTTCCTTGACTTGCAATCATTATGCCCTATTTTTTTTAAATGTTTTCCTAATTACTTGTATTTTTAGGGCTAATAAAAAACAAACTACAGGCCCTGCGCCGCACTTTGGACACTCTTGCATGTGATATTGTTTTCCACCTATTTTAAATAAGGTAGTCCTGTGATATTATTGCATTGGAAGTGTGTTGTTCTTGACTGTTTTAGTCAGCCCTACAGGAAACACACGCTTGTGTGTCTGTAGCTTTAATTATTGAGATTGTCTGCAACAGTGTGTGTGTCTCCAAGAAGTGTAATTGTGTACTTTATCCATTTTTGTCTAATACATTTGTAAAACTGATTGTTGGATATTCTTGACCTAAATTAGGCATTTACAGGCATAAAACGGGTAATTAACGTTAAAAATACAATTATAAGGCATTCAAAAGCTGTGACTTGTTGCGTGTGCCTTTAAAAGGCGGGGTCTGAGAAGTGACTTGTTGCGTGTGCCTTTAAAAGGCGGGGTCTGAGAAGTGACTTGTTGTGATGTCTGCTTGTTGTTGACTGCTGAGTAATATCTGGTTAGCAGCAACGACACTAGACTTGATCATGACTGGTATCTGTCTTTCACTGCACTGCGTGGGTTTGGCCGCCATGACGGCGAGAGAATGCAGAAATATTGCATTGTAATCATGTAACTGCTTTAATAGATACCATGGTGTATTAGGGCCACCTAAAAAAAAAAAACTTAAGATTTTGAGATTGAAAGTCGTAATTTTATGAAAAAGGCGCAATATAACCTTTGACCAAAACCAAAGGTCACAAAAGTCCCCTGTGTTTTTAGCTGTCTCGGGCAATGCCTGTTAAATGCAGTATTAAAACTATCAAGATTTCAACAATTTAGTCGTAAATTTTCGACAATAATGTTGTATATTTACGAGAAAAGGATTGCCATATTACGAGAGTAGTAAAAACCTAACTTAACAAGAATAAAAGTCATAAAGTCAGTTTAAAGGCATTGCTTGAGACCGCTATGAACCAGAGAGCCGTATGTGGAGGGGCGTGGTACTAGAGGGTAGCGGTGAGATGAAAGAAAAAAGAAAAAAAAACATTTGACACAATAAATCATGAAATACTACTAAAAAAAGTTAGAACGATATGGTATACGTGGGGTATCTGGGAAATGGGTCAAAAGTTATTTAAGCGATAGAGTGCAGTATGTTCATATGGGTGAGTTTTCTTCCAGATGTCTTGGCATTGCTTGTGGGGTTCCCCAGGGGTCAGTATTGGGCCCTAAATTATTTAATTTGTATATCAATGACATTTTTAATGTTTCTCAGTTGGTAAAATGTATATTGTTTGCAGATGACACAAATATATTTTACAGCAATAAAAGTTTCGATGATCTTATCCAATAATGAATTAAGTAAAATCAAAAAATGGATGTAAAGTAATAAATTATCTTTAAACTTAAATAAAACCAAAGTAATGTTATTTGGAATACATTCATTGAGGTTGCAAAAATGGGTAGAGGTTAGTGGTGTTAAAATTAAGTATGTTGCAGACATAAAATTTTGGGGATTAATGATTGACCATAAATTAAACTGGAAAGCACATATTAAGTATATATCAAATAAAATGTCCAAAAGCCTTGCAGTTATTAATAGAGTTAAATATGTCCTTGATTACAGTTCACCTTATACTTTATATTGTTCCCTAATTCTTCCATACCTAACTTATTGTGTGGAAGTGTGGGGCAATAATTATAAGACCGCAATAGAGTGGTTATTTTATTTACAAAAGAAGGCATTACGAATAATTCATAAAGTGGGGTATCTTGATCACACCAATCCGCTATTTTCCAAATCAAAAATTCTAAAATTACATGATCTTGTAAAACTGTACACAGCAATGTTTATGTTTAAAGCATTTCACAATCTATTACCGATTAATATTCAGAACATTGTTTTCCCACAGAGATCAGCCGTATGACTGGAATTTTTATACCCCACTGGCTAATACTACCAGGAGATGTTTTTCATTGTCTGTTTGTGGGGTTAAGCTGTGGAATAGTCTAGGACATGAACAAAAGCTATCTCAGAGCATTGGTTGTTTTAAATGTTTATATAAACAAAACGTCTTGTTACAATACAGAGATGTGGAGGCTTAACTATGTTCATGTTGATGGATGGGTACTGCTTTATAGTACTTGGTTTTCTGTTCTGGTATTTGTATTACTTTTTTTTCCTCTCCAATGTTAATATTAATTTATTGTTGACTGAAGAGAATAAGTTAACATGGAATTGGTGCATCTTAAATACAGGAAGTGAATATGTGTACTAGTAATTAATGTGAGATGTAGTGGGGGTAGGATGGAATAAGCTCTGCTTCTTCCTGCTCCTTTTCGAACGAGTGGAATTGTGAATTGTGATGTGAGGCACTTCCAGTGGACCCTGGGTGTAATTTAAAGTCAATCAATGCTGACCTGTTTGTGGTCAACTGCTCTGTTTTGCTGTCCAGTTATACAATTAAAAATAAAAGCTTGTCTGAAGTCAGGGGGAAGTTTCCCTCCCCAATGAAGAACTATGCTATAGTTTTCCTCGGACACGTATGACACATTCATTCATTCATTCATTTTCTATACCGTTTATCCTCATTAGGGTCGCGGGTATGCTGGAGCCTATCCCAGCTGGCTTCGGACGGGAGGCCGGGTACACCCTGGACCGGTCGTCAGCCAATCGCAGGGCAGACATATTGACATGTAAGATTATATCTCGTAATATTACTTTTTTCTCCTAAAATTACAAGATTTTAGGTGAAAAAAGTCGTCATATTTTGAGATTTAAACTCGTAATTTCACAGCCTATTTTTATAGCTGTCTCAGGCAAGGAAGGAAACTCTTGTCTGGCTTCAGACAATCTTTTATTCATAACGGGACAGCAAAACAGAGCAGTTGGTCACAAACAGGTTAGCTTGAGTTAGCATCATCTCACCGCTACACTCTAATACCCCGGCCCTACACATACAGGTCTCGGTTTCATAGCGGCCTCAGCCAATGCCTACAAACTGAAGTTACGACTTTTATTCCCGTAAAGTAAAGTTTTTACTCCCGTAATATGAAGATTTTTCCTCTTAAATATACAACATTATTGTTGTAAATGTACGACTTAATTATCAAAATCTTGATGATTTTAATTCTTTGTTTAACAGGCATTGCCCGAGACAGCTATAAACACAGGGGGCTTGTGTGCTCTTGACTTGGGTCAAAGTATATGTATATCACAACTTTTTTCTTGCAAAATTACGACCTTGAATCTAGAACATTTACGACTTTAAATATATTAAATGTGCGCCTTTAAATCTCGTAATATTATAAATTTTAATCTCGGAATCTTAAGTTTTTTTTTTCAATTTGGCCCGAGTGCGCCGTCGTAAATAGACGGCCCAAAAGATCGGCTTTTTCATCATTCAGGTTCCACCAAAAGAAAAGTCTTGCTCACCACCGTGGTGGACTTCACGCCCCATGGCATACTACACATTTTTTCATTCATTTTCGGCTGACCGACCAGTCCTATTCGAAGCTAGTGTCCTTGGTCAGAAGTATGGAGGGCGCGAGTGCCCGGCGCGGGTATTCTACACTGGCCACTAGGTGTCAGTAACGTTACGTTAAGTGAAGAAAGTACGTTAAATATGCATTAACTACACAAATATTCCGTGTATAAAGAAGGAACCATACGGTAATTGAGTTATCACTGTCAGGAACCAATTGACCGCGATACACGGGGATTATTATATATGCACTTTGGCCCATGTGTTCACACTGTAGGGGAACCCGGTAGATTAGCAAACATACCCATCATTTCCCCATTCTGTAAAGTTTCACGCTTTCGTTTGAAATAGGGTTGTCGTCAAAATAAAAGCGCTCCATGGCCCAACCCCGAACCTTAGAGCAGCGGTAAGCGCAGTCTAATACTTTTATTGTGAAATTTCAGCTCCGTGCCAACGCTGACCCGGAAGTGTAGAAAAATGCGGTCGGACGCTGTTTCAAGTAGCAAATGGTCGGGAAACAACACGAGTAACGAAGTACAAAACTACTCCTGGTGCTGAAAAACGTCTCGACGAACATGGCGCACGTATGAGACATCGTCGGGGAAAAAAACGTGCTTGTAAGGTTTGGCTTTCTTGTGTAAAGACTTTGTCACGACGTGACATTGAACCGACAAACCTGGCTGTGTCGGTAAAGTCCTTGATTATACCATGTCTTTAAATATCATACAGCTAATTAATAACCTACTAACTATTAACACAGGCAAGTAATGTTCTTTGGAGGACCACACACGTGATAGGCACGATTAAACCGGTGAAACCAATTCAGAACCATTCCAATTGTCTGCACATTCTAATATTCAGCAGCAAATGAGACAAACAAAATAAAGTTGTAATTTTGAATATGTGCTTTGCGATTAGCTGACGACCAGTGCAGGGTACCTCGCCTAGTGTTGTGACGTTCACGAACGAACCGGTTCTTTTGAACGGCTCGTTAGCATGCATGATGGGAACCGACTGCAGCTGAGAATCGTTCTTTCCCACCCCGTTGCACGGGCAACACCAGACACACTCGGAATTTGTACAAGGTAATTCCAAATAGTGACGTCACTGTCAACCAAGAGTGATATGGCGCCACTTTTTGACTATTTACAATGAATCCAGAGCAGACTTTAAAATGTAATCCGCACACGTCAAATAAATTGATAATCAATTTTTCAGAATAATTCAAACTCATATTTGTGGGATATCTAAATTATTTCCTCCCAGTGATTACTTCCAACATAAAACAAGCTAAGGCCAGGCTGGCTTCTTAAAACATAAAAATGAGTCAGTTTTTTGAACGTCTCACCAAGGTCTGGCTCCCCTTAAAGAGCCATAAATCCCAAAATCTTTGCCCAATGTCAGCTGGGATAGCTGAGACGATTGCTCGCGGTATAGAATATGAATTAATATTATAAGAAAGAAACCACATCAAAATAAGTTTGTAATTTTTTCAAAAATAGTTGGGGAAAAAGTTAGAATATAATGGGAATTAACTTATAATATTGAAGACAATTTGCAAGCATTACTTAAGACATTTGGCAAATTAAAGCAAATGACAGCAAAAATGGAAAAGGCATCAGTAATTTTACAAGAATACAAAATATTAAGGTAAAAAGTTGCAATTTCAAGAGAAAAGATGCTATTTTCTTAAAGTTATAATACTGTGAGTGTAGCGGCTCAATTGAAATTAAGGTCTGGAACTGATGATCAGCATGGTTTATTTACCATGCACGGGTCCAATGACCAATGTAATGGCTAAAGAAGAAGTGTACAAAAGAAATAATCCATTTTAAGATATCCATATTTATACATATATGTGCAAAATTAAACAACAAACAGCCATTTACCTTTTCAACTGGCACTAGAATTCTTTTAACTTCTCATTTGTTTCTATTTGACTTTTGAATTACTGCTCTAAATGACTTTTGTGTCTTGGCAGTGGCACTGTCCTCACCGTTGCTATGGAAAAGCATTTCCTGTTGCTGTTTCTGTCTTCACAATAAAAGCACAGCCTTCAAATTGAAAAAGGGAATATACATCAGGAAATCATTTGTCAGACATACAGTGTGACAGTGCTTCTACTTTAAGTTGCTGACAATGAAAAATAAACTAAAAAACATTTTGTAAAATTAGGTCAAGAAAAAAGTGGTAATGTTTTGGGATAGAGCCAAAATGTAACGGGAATAAAGTCATAACATATAGAGAATACAAATTACAAGAATAAATGTAAATGGTCATTTGACAGGGATAAAGTCAAAACATTAAAAGAAAAAAGATGCAATTTTGTCAGAATAAACCCATAATATTGTGAGGAAAAATAATTTAAGTAAGATAGAGTTAAAATATTAAAGAATGAAAAAAAATAGTCGGAATATTCTTTCATTCATTCATTTTCTAAACCGCTTATCCTCATTAGGGTCGCGGGTATGCTGGAGCCTATCCCAGCAGATTTCGGGCGGGAGGTGAAGTACACCCTGGACTGGTCGCCAGTCAATCGCAAAATAAATATTAATACAACAACAAATGTATTTGTTGTATTTATGACTTTATAATGTTTTGACTTTCTTCTCCTAACATAGAATATAACACCACTGTTGTATTCTGAAAAACAAAAATTTTATATTTGGAAAACATGGTTGGGTTAAAAGTTGGACTATTATGACATTAAAGTAATAATATTGAAGAAAATGTACAAAGATTATTTATGGAAGAAGAAATATTTGGAAAAGAGCAAAAATGGGAAAATATGCTTTTAATATTTTTTTCTTCTGTATATTCTTGAAATATATATAAATTATTTTACATGTGTTGCTTTGCAAAATATCAAAGTTGCATCCTTTCCTTTCTTACTATGTGGTCCTCGCTAGAAAAAAACCCTTTAGACACCCCTGATATTCTTGCCTGTATCATCCCTGCAGAATTGTCCGTGACCTCCTAGCTGAAGCTCCATGATGTCCAGACCACCTTCTTCACTGCTTCAGCTGTCCTGTCTGGGTTTGAGACTTTGCGCGGCCTCTTCAGTTCCTTTCCTGCGCACCTTCCCCCGCTCTCTTGTGCCCGCTGCGAACTCCCCTTACAGCACCGACGTCAAGGTGCGCTCCTACTTACAGTACATGAAACGCAAGATGTTGCCCTCTCCCTCTCCTCCATACCATCACGTGTGTCAGGTCGGCGATCCCGTGCTTCGGTCTAGAGCTGCAGCTGTTGACCTTTCTTCAATTAAAGGTCCTGAGGTTCAGAAAGTTATCTCCACTCTTGTCAAAGTGATGCGTAAACTTGAGTGTGTTGGACTGAGTGCCCCGCAGATAGGGGTTCCACTTCGAATCTTGGCCTTGGAGTACCCTCAAAAGATGTTGGATGAGAGTCTGCCTGCATCAAGGAAAGGGCGTGGTCTCTCTTTCCAGCCGCTGAGAATATTTGTCAACCCCCAGCTGAGGGTGCTGGACAGGACACAAGTGCTCTTCCAGGAGGCATGTGAAAGCGTCTCAGGCTTTTCTGCCACAGTTCCCCGCTACATGTCTGTGGAAGTATCAGGTATGTCTTTGTACACCTCGGGGGGCTCGCTTACGCAGACTGACGACAGTCTGCACATGTCCTCCCCAGGCCTCAACGAGACAGGAGAGGCCGTAACTTGGCAGGCCAGCGGTTGGCCGGCTCGGATCCTGCAGCATGAGATGGACCACTTGGATGGCATCCTCTACATCGACCGCATGGACAGCAAGACTTTCATCAACGTCAGCTGGCAGGCACACAATGAATAGAAACCCTCCATACTGACTCCCCCCACGCCCCTTCTTCGTTGTGATAATTTCCAGTAAGTGCACAGTAATGGATTTGGGACAGTCAAATACTATGACAATAAAATACTGAGAAATGTCTACTGGAGGTGGTTGCAGTACTGTGTACTGCAGTACTGTGTCTTCCTGAATAGTTTTGGATGTGCACGAGCTGGAAGGTGCTTGTCACTGCCATACTTCCATAGAGAGGAAAAGACTAGTGACTAGGGCACAATATTTGCATAAAAATGTAATATCTGTAAATATCGGTATTTGGTTTTTCCCTATAATGAAAATTTCTGTATATATGTCTATGGGCTCCCGTTGGAAAGAGATATTTACCCGCGAGCAAATGTTTACCCATCAAATTGTGTCAGAAAGCGTGTAAACAAGCTGCAATAACAAGCTTGCCTGTTCCGTGCTGTGTGACGTTATGTCTGTGCTGTCCCCTTTTGGATATTAAACTTGATTTGCAATGACTGCAAAGCGTTGGTTATCCAAGGCGAAACCAAGACTTCTTCCTTCAATACTTCCAATTCCCAGGTCGAAAGCCATCAATCGGAAAATCTTGGAGTGTTTCCACTGCATAACCAGCCCTTTTGTATTGTGCAAGATGCCTGATTCACCAGACTTGTGAAGTTGCTCGAGTCAGGCTTTGCCGTGCCCGATCGCAAGTATTTCTCAGATGTTTGCTTACCCGAGTTGTACAGTGTTGTTTACAGCCACGTTGAGAAGCTAAATGCTGTATCCGCTAGCTTCACAACATATGTGTTAATTAACCTATTAATTGATAGTAATTAATAGGTGATGTTATACATCGGTATCGGTGGATATCGGAAATTGAGAGTTGGCATATCGGATATGGGCAAAAAAATATCGAACATCCCTAAAAAAGACAGTTTTTTTGACAACACCAGCTGGAGAGCAGCAAGTCAAAGATATGAAATATATTTTTATGCTAAGCTGAATTAATTATTAAATTCACTGCCAGAATGGAGGATTATATAGCCAAGCTCAACAGAAGGTAGACTTTTACAACAAAGTATCAGATCATTCCTTAGAAAAAGATAGGGTGCTCGTACTATTCAGATAAAAGACCACAAATGTTTGTCAGTTTTATATACAGAATTTAAAAAATGGGACTAAGAAGTATTAGAATTTGTTTCCTTCCTAATCAACCTGTATTAAAAAACACTCCAAAGGAGCATGTGCCTCACCAGCCTGCACATGACTGATGTACACAATACAGTTCCTTGTTACATGGTGGTTCTTTTTATGGTTGACTAGGGACAATCATTAGTAAAAACAATTAGTTAAAAAAACGTATATACATGTACGCACATTCAAGGGAATTGTATGTTTTTTGCCCAACTTCAGCATATACCAGCATCAAACACTATTCAACTTTTGAATGTAGTATTCTACATTGTCCACTAAGTGTCAGTCATTATTCAGTGAGACAAGCACCAGACTTGCTCAGGGCTTATAGTGCCTTTAACACCATCCAGCCTCAGCTCCTCCGGGAAAGACTGACTCGAATGGGAGTGGGATCAAACAAGGTGGCATGGATCACAGACTACCTGACCGGTAGACCTCAGTACGTGCGACTGGGGAACTGCAGGTCTGACACTGTGACCAGCAGCACAGGAGCACCGCAGGGAACTGTGCTCTCCTGTTCTGGTTACCCAGTAAACGTCAGACTTTCAGGACAACTCTGAGTGCTGTTATGTACCGAAGTATGCAAACGATACAGCCGTACTGAGATGTATCAGGAATAGATAGGAGGATGAGTACAGAAAACTGATCCAGGACTTCAACTGATGTGACGCAAACCACTTGCACCTCAACACCACCAAGACCAGGGAAACGGTGGTGGACTTTAGAAGAAACAGGACACACCCAGAACCTGTTCTCATTAAAGGTGACCGTGTGGAGGTAGTTCACCTCCACAAATACCTGGGAGTGGATCTGTATGATGAACTGGACTGGACTGCCAACATGGATGCTCTGTGCAGGAAAGGACACACGCCTGGACAAAACTGGTGGGGAAGGCAGGTTCTGCCATTGGCACCGAGCTGGACAGCCCGACATCTGTTGCAGAGCAAAAGACACTGAAGAGGCTCCTTTCCATCATGGACAACCAGCATCATCCAATGCACAGCAACATCTCCAAACAGAAGAGCAGTTTCAGTGGCACATTACTACCACTGCCCTGCTCCACTGAGAAGATCATTCCTCCCCCACGCCATGCGGCTTTTCAACACAACAGAGAGGGAGAGATCAAAAACACACACACACCGGAATGCAATTTATACTTAATTATGTTTCATATTATCTATTAATATGATGTACAGGTATTATTTATTGATTACATTTATTACAATGTATTATCGCACTATAATTCACTCTAAATCTGACTTTATTAAACACATTCATTTCATTCAAAGCTGCATTCTTGCAAAGTATGCTTGTAATGTAATTAATCTGCCTGCCGATAACAGAAACAACACGCTTTGTTTTAGCAGTGAATGACACAGCCCAGCGGACAAGCTGAAATCCCAACAATTAATAAAAAAAAAAAAAAGAGTAACTTTGGCAATTGACTACCACCTGTTCTGCTACATAGAAAAAGGGAGCACACTTAAATACGCCATTTGTGATTGAAGCTGGAAGGCAGGGGTGTCCAAACTGTTTCCAAGAAAGGCCACTTTGTAAAGCAACACATGTACATATGCTAAGAAGTTTTTGTGTGTGTACGCAGTTGAAACAGGAAGTTTACATACACTGTGCAAAAACACACTTATAGATTTTATTCTCACTGTCCCACGTGAAATCAGAAAATTTTTCTGATTTTAGGTCAATTACAATTAACACAATTATTTATATTTGCTGAATGCCAGTATGAAGAGAATGGGATTTTTTTAGACAATTTTGTATCACTTTTTTCAAAGTCAAAAGTTTACATACACTAAGACTGCTATGCCTTTAAACAATTTGGGTAAGCCCAGATGATGGTGTCATCTCTTTGGAAACTTCTGATAGACAGCATTTGAGTCAATTAGAGACACACTTGTAGATGTATTTTAGGGCACATTGGAAGCACACTGCTTTGTTTCGTGAAAGAACTTGGGAAAATCTGTCAAGATAGCAGAAAGAGAATTGTGGATTTGCACAAGTCTGGTGCATTCTTGGGTGCAATTTACAGATGCCTGTTCAGACAGAGTATAAAAAGTATAAACATCATGGGAACATCCAGCCATCGTATCGCTCAGGAAGGAGACGGTTCTGTCTCCCAGAAAAGAACGTATTTTGGCCCTTGTGAAGATGCTGGCTGAAGATGGTAAGAGTGTGTCATTATTCACAGTGACATAAGTACTATACAGACATGGGCTGAAAGGCTATGCTGCCAGGAGGAAGACATTACTCCAAGATAAACATAAAAATGTGATTGACTGGCGACCAGTCCACGGTGTACCCCGCCTCCCGCCCAAAGCCAGCTGGGATAGGATCCAGCATACCCGTGACCCTAATGAGGATAAGCGGCATAGAAAATGAATGAATGAATGAATGAACATAAAAAAGCCAGATTCAAGTTTGAAGACAATGATTTTTGGAGGCATGTCCTTTGACTACAATTGAAACTAAAATTGAACTTTTTGGAGGAAGTAGGGGAAGCCTGCAGGTCTCAGAACACCGTCCCAACTGTAAAACATGGGGGGGTTGTCAGCATCATGTTGTTGTGTGCGTATATATATGTGTGTGTATATATATATATATATATATACTCTGCACCATGGCCACGACCAAAGAGCTTTCCAAGGATGTCAGGGACAAGATAAGTGGACCTACACAAGGCTGGAATGGGCTACAAGACCATCGCCATTTGGTGACAACAGTTGGTGCAATTATTCGCAAATGGAAGAAACATAAATTAACTACCAATCTCCCTCGGTCTGGAGCTCCATGCAAGATCTCACCTCATGGAGTTTCACTGATAATGAGAACGGTGAGGAATCAGCCCAGAACCACCCGGGAGAAACTTGTCAATGATCTCAAGGCAGCTGGGACCATAGTCAACACAAAAACGGTTGGTAACACACTACGGCGTGAAGGACTGAAATCCTGCTGTGCCCGCAAGGTCCCCCTCCTCAAGAAAGTCCATCTACAGGCCCGTTGGAATGTTGCCACTGAACATTTGACTGATTCAGAGGAAGACTGGGTGAAAGTGTTGTGGTCAGATGAGACCAAAATTGAGCTCTTTTGCATCCACTCAACTCGCCGTGTTTGGAGGAGGAGGAATGCTGCCTACGACTCCAAAAACACCGTCCACACCGTCAAATATGGAGGTGGAAACATTATGCTTTGGGGGAGTTTTTCTGCCAAGGGGACAGGACAATTGCACCGCATCAAAGGGAGGATGGATGGGGCCATGTACCGTCAAGTGTTGGGTGAGATGGGCCAAGGCGGCCAAGGCAACAAAAGATTGGCTCAAGAAGAAGCATATTAAGGTCATGGAGTGGCCTAGTCAGTCTCCAGACCTTAATCTGTGGAGGGAGCTGAAGGTTCGAGTGGCCAAACATCAGCCACCAAACATTAATGACTTGGAGAGGATCTGCAAAGAGGAGTGGGCCAAAATCCCCCCTGAGATGTGTGCAAACCTTGTGGCCAACTACAAGAAACGGCTGACCTCTGTGATTGCCAACAAAGGTATTGCCACCAAACACTGAAGCATATTTTTCAAAGGGATCAAATACTTATTTTCTTCATGGAAATGCAAATTAATTTATAACTCTTTTTGAAACGCATTTTTTGGATTTTTTTGTCATTGTTGTCTCTCAGTGTTCAAATAAACCTACCATTGAAATTATAGACTGATCATTTCTTTGTTAGTGGGCAAACCTACAAAATCAGCTGGGGTTCAAATAGTTTTTTCCCTCACTATATGTGTGTGAATATATGTATATATCTATGTATTTATGTGTGTGTGTGTATATATATACACTGCCTGGCTGGAAAAAAAGTCATATACTCTTATATTTTGTTGGAGCACCTTTAGCTTTTTTTGCGGCACACATTCGCTGTGGCATTGTTTTGATAAGCTTCTGCAATGTCACAAGATTGATTTCAATCCAGTGTTGCATTCATTTTTGACCCAGATGTTGCGTTGATGATGGTAGAGTCTGACCGCTGCGCAAAGTCTTCTACAGCACGTCCCAAAGATTCTCAATGGGCTTAAGGTCTGGACTCCATGTGTGAAAATGATGTCTCATGATCCCTGAACCACTCTTTCACAATTTGAGCCCGATGAATCCAAGCATTGTCATCTTGGAATGTGCCTGTGCTATCAGGGAAGAAAAAAAATCCACTGATGGAATAACCTGCTCATTCCGTATATTCAGGTAGTCAGTCAGCTGACCTCATTCTTTGAGCGCATAGTGTTGCTGAACCTAGACCTGACCAACTGCAGCAACCTATTTGCTTATAAATCCAAGTCAGGCAGTGTATCTGTGTCGAGAAAAATCTGCATCTCAGCTTTATTTTTTCACATATATCAACTTTTTTCTTAAATATTTTTAAAGGTTTTTTTTTAATATTGAATTTATGCCCACAATGTAACATTTTCACCTATATAGTTTTCAAAAACTTTGTCATAATAGTAAATAATCTTTTTTTTCTTCCATTCTTTTCCATCCTATTTTCTTTCGCTTATCGGGCCCGGGTTGCGGGGGGAGCAGTTTCAGTAGGGAAGTCCAGACTTCCCGGTCCCCGGTGACCTCTTCCAGCTCCATCGGGAGGACACCAAGGGGTTCCCAGGCCAGCTGTGAGACATAGTCCCTCCAGCGTGTCCTAGGTCTTCCCCGGGCCCTTCTCTCGACTGGGCATGCCCGGAACACCTCAGAGGGAGACGCTCAGGAAGCATCTGGAGTAGATGCCCGAGCCACCTCAACTGGCTCCTCTCGATGTGAAGGAGCAGCGGCTCTACTCTGAGCTCCTCCCGGATGGCCGAGCTCCTCCCCCTATCTCTTAGGGTGAGTCCAGCCATCCTACATAGGAAACTCATTTCCACCGCTTGTATCCACGATCTCTTTCTATGGTCATGACCCATAACTCATGACCAAAGATGAGGGTGGGAACGTAGATCAATCTGTAAGCAGCTTTGCCTTCCGGCTCAACTCTCTCTTCACCACGTCTATGCGGCTAAAATGACATTTTTCCTCATAATATTACAACTTTATTTCCGTAAAATTGCCACTTTCTTCACATTACAATTAGTCTTTTAAAAAAAACAACTTTATTCTAGTAACATTACAGTTTTTTTCCATTGGTTTATTTTTGTAATTTTCCCAACTGTTTCAACTATCTTCTCGTACATTTTCTTACAGTTATAACTTTATTGCTGTATTTTGACTTTATGCTGGTATCATAACTTCTTCGGTAAGGTATTTTTTCAAAAATTACAACTTTGTTGTTTTGTTTGCTTTTAATATTTCAATGTTTGAAAATTAATTGAAAACATCTTAACACATTTATAAATATTTCAACTTTAATACTAAAATGGCATTCATTTTCCTCAAATGTTATTCTCATAAAATTCCAACCTTTTCTAGTTAGATTCCATTTGACCTTTTGTCTTCTTGTAACATCACTTTCTGATTTTCCCATTTTAGCTATTGTTTTTTTCGTTTTCTTACTAAATGATATTTTGACAATGTGCTGCAGGCCAATAAACAAACTTAGGACGCCCCTGCTATAAGGCAACCTGTGAATCAATGTGATGTTTTCATGTAAGGCACTATCAGGAAGGAGTGCAAAGCTATCAGACGGAAGACACAGGGTCGAGTGGTTGGCCGCAGGTGCACCTGAGGGGGTCTCTGTACCAACAATCTTTACAATACTTGTTGGCACAATACCGGCACAGAATCATGGGCTTTCTGGTGCACGGCCGCCCGCAGGAGCAGCGAGCTAGTGCCTTCAGCGTGTGCTGACTTTGGCACAAGCTGATGCCGTTGCAAGACGCCACGTGGAAAACACGGCAGCTGAGGCAGGCCAGTTGTGGGTCGGGGCGGGTTTGGTCGCAGCAGTCGTGGTAGCTGATTGGTTGATGAATGAGGCTCAGTGACTTGGGCTTATCGCACAGAGACAAAGCCGACATCGCCGTGCTGCTGCTGCTGAGGGTCGGCGATACGTTGGCCGCCATTGGTTCTTTCAACTTGCAGTCAACGCACTGGTTCATGCAGGGGCGAGGGGAAAAGCAGCAATGTTTGCTGCTTTCCATCTTACCCCAATCTGCTTGCAGACTGCGAGGTTGGAGGTCCTCATCGACAGACTCCTCGCCGGCACTGCCGTGTCGGCTCACGCCAGATGAGGAGCGTCCGAACGGTTCCAACTCGGACCCGCTGGGGAGCTGGCAGTTGAGTGTGGAGACGCAAATGCGTTCTCTGGAGACCGGAAAGGACAAGGGTCCGTTGTGGTGGACACCCCGTGCCGGAATGTGGGGGCTGTCGTCGTCATGGATGACCGTCACACCCTGTCCCCCGTTAACCTGCTTGTCTGTGTACAGATCCACATCGGATTCCCCATCAAACTCCATCAGCGGCTGTTTGACTCCCATCGTCCTCTTCGTGTTGTCCAGCGCCACCTGTTGAGACGCAGCAAAGGTATTGTGACCCATTTTTCATCAGCGCATCTTTCAAGTCCCATTTAAGCACATTTAAGCCCACCACACACACACACACCAAATTCTGCGTCATTGGCAATTATGCAAAGTAGACAAGTAGACATCACCGAGCAGGAAACTCAAAAATGAACTGCAGCAAACCTTGAGGCTATGTCCCCGCTGCCTCTCTCTGACCACACACAGCTCCCACTGGGCGTCACTGCCGCCCGTCTCCAGGGCTGCCAGGAGAAGTCGGCACTCACAGCGTGCCAGGAAGAAGGCGCAGGACAGCCGGAGGAGATCCTCCAACATGTTTGGGCTGACTATGAGGGACTGGAGCTGAAGCTGCTCCTGCCGTGTGGAGTACTGGTATCCCAGCAAACCGAAAAGCTTCTCAATCTGGGCAGCGGACAGCACGGGTTTGATGTAGTGCGTGAACATGCCGGAGTACATCTGGGAGGTGAGAGAAGCAAATGTTATTACAGGAAAAAATAAAGCACATTTTTTAAAATTCACCATGCACCTTGACTTCTTTGTACTCCTCCCTCCAGTGCCCAAGGTACAGGTTGAGAGCCGCTTGCTCCAGAACCTCAAATGCTTTCCCCAGACCTTGCAGGCCTCCTCTTGCTTTCACGTGTTTGCGGCTACTTGCTCTCACTGTTTTTGTTGATGCGGCTTCCATCCTGAGCGACTCTTCCATCACCTTGAGAGTCTCCAGGCCTAAGCAGTGTGTTTGTTGAGCATTCTCCTCCCTCAGCATCTCTTCCACCTGCTTCCACAGCTCCTCATCTCCACACACCAGGTAGGAGCCTCGCTTCACGATCTGCTGCTCCAACACCTGGCCATAAGCGGCCACCAAATGCTTTGCTCGTTCTTGAAAGGTGCTCATCTCAGCTGAGGATGACAAATCAAATCAAAATAAAAATGCTTTGAAAAAAATAAAAATAAAACATGTGCAATCAAACACTATCCTGAGGGCTATATACAGAAAAAATAAGGATGTGTGATGTCTACATTTTGCACATTAAAAGATTCTGAAAGGCAGTCCAGTGCAGGTGAAAATATGCTAAACCTGGGGCCTGGGCCACATAGTGAAACACAAAAGGATGCACCTTTACCACATTGATATTTTTAACGCCCCACGTGTAGATATGCTAAAAAAGTATATATATATTTCAAGAGATTTCTGCTTTGTTGTATAGGCAAAAAAGCATATTATTATCAATTCTTTTTGGATTTAAACTTTTTTTTTTTTGCCTAATATTTTGACATTATTGTCAAAGACAATAAGGCTTTGGCTATTTTTTTTTAATAATTAAAAACATAACTACATTTTTAGATTAATTAAATTAAACAATATATATACACACACACTGTATATACACACATATGTATATATCTATATCTATATATATATATAGATATAGATAGATATAGATATATAAATAAATAGGCAAAGAAAAGGGTATTTTGAAAGGTAAGATTAGCTTCGAAGCCCTGGCAGATGGCTCTCCTAACAAGACCAAGGTTTTTTGTGTTTCTGTGACTGGGGTTGTCACGAATTACATTACCTCTGGGATAAGTGAGAAGCTACTGGCACACTACAGGTATTGTATTGTTTTGTCATTTATACAGTGGTACCTTGGCGAGCAGTCTCTCATTACGCTTCAAACTGCTAGCTAAAATTTAGGCTAGGAGCTGCTAGTTACCGGCAGAGTCGATGAGAGGTATTGGGGCACTAGCCAATGAATGACATGACACATAATGACTTTGACACTAGCATTAAAGCGATCGTACGTACATTATAGCTATCTAAATTATCTTTTTTTTTTCCCTTCCCAAATTATATTTTCAATGTGCCAATGACCAATAAAAAACAGCTCCGGGTCACAAATGCCCCCTGGCATGCACTTTGGACACGCCTCTGCTAAACTATCGGAACTGAACATCCACATTTATGTTACAAGCGACAAAGCTAATCATTGTAATATCTAACACAGGCAGTCCTTATGTTATGATGTTTGGCCGTTACGGCAAATTCATATAAAGTACTAACAAACATGACAAAAGACAACGCTGACATCGCCAAGAAGGCACACGACTTAAGGAAGCGGGGGTAAATTCAAGGCACTTGGAGTGACAACTGCAAAATCTACATCAAGTTAAATACACATCAAGTTAAATGGAGGACCGGAGGAAGCCAAAGTACTTGTTGTCAAAGACATGGACAAAACATTGACTATTACATCATGTCGCTTACAGGGAAATTAAGGACTCAAAGAGTTGATGCAGCTGTAAAGTCAATATTCTTTTACTAATATCTTTTACTAATGCAAATGTATTATTTTTTATTATCCATCCATCCATTTTCTATCCCGCCCATCCTCACTAGGGTCGCAGGTGTATGCTGGAGCCTATCCCAGCTAACTGCTTTATTCCCAATTTATCACTACAAGGTTTGTAGTGTCACTGTTTTAACTTCTTTTATAATGAGTATTTTATAATCACTTATAATTTGATAACGTATTCTATGGTTGCACCGGTTTTGCTTTCACTTGCCTGCACACTGGCTTACAAGTTACAGCAATGCACTCTTGATTGACACAAGCCCGAACCAGTTAAATGCCAACACATACATTTCATACTGATCCAATCAGAAAGGAGTACACGCCCCAGCGTGGGCGTAATCAAGCATGGCAGTTAGCTTAGCCACTTCTTAGTTTTCATTAGTACCTGTTGTTGTTGTTAGCAGGTGTCCGGCGCTTAAAATAAAACATTTCAACCACAGAGAAGTAAAATATTGTAAGGTCAAGGGTAAAAGTTATGGTGTGAATGAAGTATCAGTAATGGACAAGGGGAACGGGTAGGTTTAAATGTAATTGAATCGTTTTATGTTAGTAGGAACGGATAGATATTTAAAGTTGTCTTGTTTAACTTTATTTTTTTTTAAATACAGAATGTCCGAATCGTCGTTGTTTTGGGTAAATATGCAGGAATCGACGTGTTTTGTTTTTGAAGTTGTTGTTGTTCCGCCTTGGTTCACCGCAGCCAAGCCCTGTGTCCGAAACAGGAAAAGCTAACCCACCATGCTAACTATCCTAAAGCTTGCTATGTTGGAAAGCGTCTGTGCCTCCCGTCCGCCTTGATGACGTCATAACATATGTGCAAATTCTTCGTTCCGCCCAAAAGCGAGCTATTTTCAGAATGTCGACAAGAATGCATGAGATTCGACGACACTATACCAGCTCCGGACTGGTGCACGATCATCGACACTACCGGTTGACAAAACACACGCAAACTCACTTGTAGCTGTCACTCCAGGCGATCGTCAAACGTTTAAAACATTTGTTTTGTGGGTCCAACGGGAAGTCGCCCAGCCGCATTTAGCCGCTCGAAGGCGACACGTGTCACGTGACACACTGCATTTCCTGGGTTCGCGGTAGTGCGCTTGAATTGCGCACCTGGGCCGTCCGTCCTGGGCCTCAGTTGTCAACGGTAAATTTTTAAACGCAATGTGTGGCGTCCAGCGATGATACTGCACAACACCAAATCAAATGCAAATAAGGTATGTCATTAAACGCTTAAAACGGCGCATCTTAGACTGTCTCTCAAATTCAACACCTGGGGAGACAGAGAGTCGGCGGCTGCAGTTATGATCTGAAATGACCCGTGTAGCCGCTAGATGGCAATACTTGATACAGTGTATCACGTAGGTGACAAAAGGGACATTAGCCAACTCAGTGTTGGGCGGGACTTGATGATGCTTGATGGGGTGGTCTTGTATTTAAAAAGCATGGTACAAGATGACAGGTGCAGCAGCCGAGTCATCATGTCAGACAAGGTGGTGTTGGTTCTTGGTGGAGCCGGAAATGTGGGCTCTGGGGTAGTTCAAGCCCTGTTGGATAAAGGTAAGATGCGAGGCGATCTTTCAAAAAGTATATTTATATTAAGTCGTTCATACAGGTTGGTTAATGCCATTGTAATAACTCATTGCAGCACAAGCACGGAAGGTTTTGCATGCTTTGTGACAAATCACAAGTCATTTTGCTGCCGAAAAAAAAATCTCAAAAATCGTACCTATTTTTTAATAATTATTTAAAAATATATTTCAATCTTTAGAAAAATATTTAATTGCAGATATTTTAAACATGATTCATAATTTAGGTTAGTATTTATAAATAATGCATTATTAATTAAATTAAACTTTTTTGTACAATTGATGTATGATTTGTATGGCATGTTTTAGATTTATTAAAGTTGAAATATGCTGTGGATAATTAAGTTATTTTACATTTTTAATGAATGAAAAATATTGTACAGTGTATTGAGGATATACAGTATATGTTTAGTTTATTTTGAATTTATCAAAATATTTATTTGATTGCTTTTGCATTTTTAATTAATTCAATGTAATTTTTTTGTACATTGTATGCATGATATACAGTATATTTATTCTTCATCTGTAGTATATTTTGTATTAATTAAAACATTGTAGTTATTCTGTGAAGAATTTATTTTACATTTTTGAAGAATTAAACTCAACTGTTTTTGAGCTGTATATAGAATAGTATATGTCATATTTGTAAAAAAATTCTAATTATTCTATTAAAAATTGTTTGATTGCTGTTACATTTTTAATTAATTCCAATAAACTATTTTGTACATTGTATGCATGATATACAGTATATTTATTTTTCATTTTGTGTTTATGAAAACATTGTCATTCTGTAAATAATTTATTTTACATTTTTAATGAATGAAGTTAAACCTTTTTTGTACAATTTGTGTGTGATATATAAGTATATTGTGTATCTATTAAACATTGTAATTATTCTGTAAATAACTTTACATTTTTTATTAATTAAATTCAACTGATTTATATTGCATAGTATATTTTGTATTTGTAAAAAAAAAATCAAAAGATTCTGTAAGTAATTGATTTGATTGATTTGGAATTTGTAATGAATAAAATAAAACTTTTATTGTGCAATATATGTATGATATGCTGTATATGTATACAGCATTTCCAGACTGAAGTGGTGGAAGTGGCCAAACAAGAATTGAATGCTTTGAAGATATAAAGCTGCCATTTGCCATCCCTCACATGACCCTGATGAAGACATTATGATAATGTTGAGCGAGTAGTCGATGCTCACTGACATGAGAGCAGGATTGTGTGTGTGTGTGTTCAAAGTGCAGTTGATGTGTGTCTGTTTATTTACATAGGTTTTAAAGTCGCAGTCATCTCGCGAGATAGCAACCGGCTGGAGAGACTCCGATCATTTATCTCTCCCAACACAGAAGATCGTCTCGTCACGGTAGTGGGAGATGTGGGTGCGTCACACGTCTCTTTAGTTATGCGCACACACACCACCTTTCACTGTTAATGTGAACCAAATGCGTTTTAAGGAACGTTTAACTGATACCTTTTAATCACATTTTTTTGACACCGCATCATCAACTCATAGAAGCCCATAAGAACACTTGAATGTGTTCTGCACTTGACCCTCTGTGACATAAATTACATATTATATTAGTATTATAGCTTTATGAATTAATCAGGATTAATCACCATTTGCGACTATGTGTAGAAAATTCCAATTAGTACTGTATTTGATGAACAGAAATAGAAATGACAGAACGCAATTACATACAGTGGTATGATAAAGTTCCTCCTTCCTGATTATTATTTTTTGGCATGTTTGTGACACTTAAATGTTTCAGATCATCAAACAAATTGAAATGTTAGATAATGACCCAACTGAACACAAAATGCAGTTTTTAAATGGCCCTTTGTGAAAAACCTTAGCAGCAACAACTGCAATCAAGCGTTTGTGATAACTTGCAATGAGTCTCTTACAGCGCTGTGGAAGAATTTGGGCCCACTAACCTTTGCAGAGTTGTTGTAATTCAGCCACATTGGAGGCGTTTCCAACATGAAGCATCTTTTTAAGGTCATGCCAAAGCATCTCAATAGGATTCGGCTCAGGACTTTGACTAGACCACTCCAAAGTCTTTGTTTTTCTCCAGCCATACAGAGGTGGACTTGCTGGTGTGTTTTGGATCATTGTCCTGCTGCAGAACCCAAGTTGGTCTCAGCTTGAGGTCACAAACAGATGGCCGGGCATTCTCCTTCAGGATTTTTTGGCAGACAGCAGAATTCATGGTTTCATTTATGACAGCAAGCCTTACAGGTCCTGAAGCAGCAAAACAGCCACAGACCATCACACGTTTACTGTTAGCATGATGATTTTTCTGAAATGCAGTGCTACTTTTACACCAGATGAGACACGCGCCTTCCAAAAACGTCAACTTTTGTCTTGTCATACCACAGAGTATTTTCCCAAAGGTCTTGGAGATCATCAAGACATTTTCTGCCAAAATTGCCCACTGTCTTTTTTTATGGTGGAGTCATGAACATTGACCTTAACTGAGAAAATGGAGGCCTGTAGTTCTTTGGATGTATATGTGGGGTCTTTTGTAACCTCTAGGATAAGTTGTTGCTGGACTCTTGAGGTAATTTTGATTGACCAGCCACTCCTGGGAAGGTTCACGACTGTTCCATGTTAAAGTTTCACTTAAAACTGTATTTTATATTTTGTATTTTTTCAGTTGTGTTGTGTTGATTAATATTTAAAATTTGATGGTCTGAAATGTTTAAACATGCCAAAAAAAGAATAAACCAGGAAGGGGGCAAACACCTATTCACATCACTGTATATATGTAAGTTTTAATAGCTCAAAATGAAAATTTAAATGAAGCTATAAGACACCATGCAAAATTTATTTCCCTAACACTATGATGGGCAATGAGGTGTTGCATTCAAAGACTCCAGGTAAATTAAAATTCATTTACGTTTTCATTGTAGTGTAAATATATTACCTGGTATTTCCAAACCTGCTTAAATTATATGTTATTAAATTCCATTTTCTTCCGCTTATCCGGGTCCGGGTCGCGAGGGCAGCAGTTTCAGTAGGGAAGTCCGGACTTCCCGGTCCCCAACGACCTTTTCCAGCTCCATCGGGAGGACACCAAGGTGTTCCCAGGCCAGCTGTGAGACATAGTCCCTCCAGCGTGTCCTAGGTCTTCCTCGGGGCCTTCTCCCGGCTGGGCATGCCCGAAACACCTCACCAGGGAGGCGCCCGGGAGGCATCCGGACTAGATGCCCGAGCCACCTCAACTGGCTCCTCTCGATGTGAAGGAGCAGCGGCTCTACTCTGAGCTCCTCCCGGATGGCCGAGCTCCTCACCCTATCTCTTAGGGTGAGTCCAGCCACCCTACGAAGGAAACTCATTTCCGCCGCTTGTATCCGCGATCTCATTCTTTCGGTCATGACCCATAACTCATGACCATAGGTGAGGGTGGGAACGTAGATCGATCGGTAAACAGAGAGCTTTGCCTTCCGGCTCAGCTCTCTCTTCACCACGACGGTCCGGTACAGCGACCGCATTACTGCAGATGCTGCACCGATCCGTCTGTCGATCTCACGCTCCAACCTTCCCTCACTCGTGAACAAGAACCCGAGATACTTGAACTCCTCCACCTGAGGCAAGACCTCACTCCCAACCCGGAGGGTACAGTCCACCCGTTTCCGACTGAGAACCATGGCCTCGGATTTGGAGGTGCTGAGTCTCATCCCAGAAGCTTCACACTCAGCTGCAAACCGCTCCAGTAAACGCTGAAGGTCACAGCCTGATGAGGCCATAAGGACCACATCGTCTGCAAATAGCAGAGACGAGATCCTAAGGTCACCAAGCTGGACTCCCTCAACACCTTGACTGCGCCTAGAAATTCTGTCCATGAAGATTATGAACAGAATCGGTGACAAAGGGCAGCCTTGGCGGAGGCCAACGTTCACCGGAAACAAGCTCGACTTACTGCTGGCAATGCGAACCAGGCTCCTGCTTCGATTGTACAAGGACCGAATGGCACGTAGTAGCGGACCACCAATCCCGTACTCCCGGAGCACCCCCCACAGGACAGCATGAGGGACACGGTCGAATGCCTTTTCCAAGTCAACAAAGCACATGTGGACCGGTTGGGCAAACTCCCACATACCCTCCAGTACCCTTGCAAGGGTGTCGAGCTGTTCCAGTGTTCTGCGACCGGGCCGCAAACCACATTGCAGCTCCTGTAGCCGAGGATGGACTAACGGTCGTACTCTTCTCTCCAGCACCCTGGAGTAGACTTTTCCCAGGGAGGGAGGCTGAGGAGTGTGATCCCCCTATAGTTGGAACACACCCTCCGGTCACCCTTTTTAAAAATGGGGACCACCACCCAGGTCTGCCAGTTCAGAGGTACTGTTCCCGACTTCCATGCAATGTTGTAGAGGCGTTTCAACCAACACAGTCCCCCAACATCCAGAGCCTTGAGAAATAATTAAATAATTAATTAAATTATAAGACTAGGTTTGTTTGTGAGTTGGAGATACAAACAGTACATGGAGTTGGAATTGCACTGCTGTTGATGCGTTCAGGTCAGAATAAAGTCATAAAAGAGTGGCAGACGTGCGATGGCAGTGTGATGGATGGAATTTGACCGACCCCTGCTGCCTTGGGTTAGATGAAAGGATCACCGAGGTCGCGGAGTTGTGTCCGTATTCAAGGTTTGACTCTCTGTCAGGGTCAGAGGAAGAAGCAGAGAAAGCTAAAGAGGCACTGCTGCAGAAGGTGGGGAAGGTTACAGACGTGATTTCCTCTCTGGGCTTCAGCTGGTGGCAGGGGGGACCCCCACACACCCAGACTCTCAAAGACCTGCACTGGGTTTGTAAACACAGCGGCTAATAGAACCATGACATACGTCTGCTATGAAGATTGGATTGTTTCATGTCAAAATGTCACATTCATCTGAATAGCAGTGGTCGAGACCTTTCCTGACTTAGTACTTCCTCTTTCCATCCAGGTCATTGAGTCGTTACTTTTTAGTACATTTGTGTCATGGAAGACCTTCTTTCCCTTGGTGAGAGACGATGCCAACGGTAGCTACACCTTCATCACAGGTGAGACTGGACGGGGTGTTCCTCTCAGGAATGAGTTCAATGCACAGAACACGATTTCCAGCCCGTTGTACATGGGAAGTCTTGACAACGAACACATTTGATTAATGCGACGATGCCCCCACTCACATTCTTCAAGAACCAAATGTCTTGGGTCTTCCCTGAGGCTTCCTACTGGTCGGGCGTGCCCTGAACACCTCCTCAGGGAGGCGCTGGGAGGCATCCTGACCTGATCCACGAGACAGCTCCTCTGAGTCTGGAGGAGCAACAGGTCTAGTCTCTCTCGGATGACGGTGCTTCTCTCCTTATCTCTGAAGGACAGCCCAGCCACCCTACGGAGAAAGCTCATTTCGTCCGCTTGTACCTGCAACTTGTCTTTTTGGTGGCTACCCAAAGCTCATGACCATAGTACTAGTCAGTCACGCTGTATTTCACAGGGGGAGCAGGTGAGAAGCTTCTGATGCCTGGGACCGGTTTCCTGACTGTGGGAGCTGCCAGCGCCCTGGCCTTCTGCCAGGTTCTACGAGAGGAGTACCCCGACCCGTCCTGTAAACTCTACCAGGTGAGACGTTCCTGACATAAAGTGTACGTCCAAGGTTAAACAAAATGCTTGGCCAGAGAATAATCCATTCAACTCCTCTGAATGTTCTCACGCTTGTCCTTCATGGTCCTGGCAGGTGAAGATCAACACAGGTGTAGCTACTCCGGAGCGACTGGCCCCTGGGTACTTGAACCACATGGACCTCGGTGAGGCTGTTGCCAAACTGGTGGAGCAACAAAACGCGTCCCACACTATCTTCACCATCAACTGCCCCGCAGACTTAGATACTGTCTTTCTCCAGGGGAGCCTTTAAATGTGGAAACTGTGTTCTAGTTCGCCGCATGTTCCCCAGTCACTGAACTCCGTAGATGTGTTCTTCTTGTCGATCTGACTACTCGCAAATTTTGTGTACCAGATGAAATCCTTAAGGCTCTGCGCCGTTTTAAGGATCTGAAAAACAAAAGCGTACGTTTTTAGGACTTTGGTTTATAGTTTTTACTGGTTTCAGTGCTACCCGGAATCTTAGCGCCTTTTAGGCTTTTATGGCTCTTCCAGCCACGGAACTCATCAACATATGCAACTTTTTCACAACAGCAGCATCCAAAAATGTTTTTTTTCCACAGCTGTACCACATTACACACTCGCGTATTTCAAGTATCCAGTAAGACCTCTACAATAATACTTAATAATACTCCAAATGATATTTTCAAAAGTAGCCTTGTAAGAGCTACATATTTTTTATTTTCTTTAACTTCATGACTTTTATTCTCATAATATTATTATTATTATATAACTTTTTCCCCAAACCTAATTTTGTTTTGTTTGTCATAATGTTATTAACACATGGAACAAGACGGTTTCTTAATGTTTCAACTACTGAAGTGCAACTAGAATGACATTTTCTGTCCTTATAACCTTATGAGTTTATTCTCATAAGATTGCAACTTTTTTCCTCTTTAAAATATGACTTTTTGCTCTAAATATTTTTACTTTATTCGAGCAAAGTTACAGCTGTTTTTTTTTTGCTTATAATTTCCGCTGTTGTACTTTTTTAAATGTTCCAAGTTCCTTCTTGTAATCCTTCTTCTCGTAATTACAACTTTATTCTCATAACATAACCTTTTCCGCCAACTAATTTTACACAAAGTACCATTTATTTGTGGTTTTATCTGCCTCTCCAAAATGTTCTTTTTAATATTCCAACTTCATGCTACAAAAATAAAATTTTTCCTCACAATGCTGCATTATTCTTGTGAAGTGATGACCTTTTCTCATTAAATTACAGCTTTGTTTCTTAATATTTTGGTGTTTTTTGTCATTTTTTAGTTTCCTTGTTAAGAACTTAGTACACCCCTGGTCTAGGATGTATGACTGTTGTGATGAGGTGATGGGTGAAGCTGACAGACATAATTCAGATGTTTCCAGCTACTTGATAGGCAGACGTTACTTAGTTCCTGATGCTGTTCTGTCTACCGTCCATGACCAAAATATTGAATATGCTGCCGTCTGAAGTCACTATGCAGACGGGAGGCAGACGGAACGGCCAAGCGGTAGTCTGGGGAAGACGGAGGCTTTAAGCGTATCCCTGAAGTGTTTTGTGGAGCTGCCTAAACATGACAACACAACTTGTGGGTTTTGCTTCAAGAGGGGTTGGGGGGCAAATAAAGAATTTGCGGAAGAGACTTACCTACTAAGATTGGTAGTGCATTAAAAATATCGTGGATACACAAAAACTGATAAATATGGTGTCTCAAATGAAATACTTCTGTCAGTACACTTCAATAAAGTATACTGTGTACACCGTGTACTTAATGTACTTCCTGGGTGACCTGTCCCAAATCCATTACTGCTGTTGGGTACTTACTTCTTCTTCCTCTCTCCTTTTGAATGTCAGAATTGCAACCAACCGAATCTTGAGAGTTGTGCCGTCGTGTTACTGGCTGGATGGCTAGCGCTTTGAACTCTCAGTCGGTCCACACATCGCCACTGATTGGGAGTTCAGCAGCATCACCTAGACAAGCTGAAACTTCTATTTGTGGATGCGGGTTGCAGCCCCTCCAGCCAGGGTGTGGGGTTGGTGTGTGTCACAAACACCCCGAATGTAACTGTAGTGGAGCAATCGCGTTACAGCCTGTTAGCTAAGCATGCACGCACATAATACGGTTTATAATCATATCAGTTGTTTTTCTGAGCCACTGAAATTTGTCTTTTTTTGGTTGTATAACATTTTTCAATATTGATTTATATGTTTATGGAGATAGGAGCTGCACGGTGGTTGAGTGTTTAGCATGTTGGCCACACAGTCAGGAGATTTGGATGATCTGGGTTTGAGTTGCATCTCTGTGTGGAGTTTGCATGTTCTCCCCGTGTGTGGGGGGGTACTCAAAGTACTCTGCTTTCCTCCTACATTCCAAAAACATGCATGATAGGTTACATTTTGTGGCCTGATGAGAGTGAAAAGGTTTTCTTTTTGGGTCCAAGGGCTGCTGGCAGTTTGTGAGACGACCCCCTAACTCTGAATTCAAGCCACAGTACACAGTGAAGACAGTGAAGCATGGTGGTGCAAGCATCATGATACGGGCATGTTTCTCCTACTATGGTGTTGGGCCTATTTATCCCATAGCAGGGATCATGGATCGGTTTGTCAAAATACTTGAAGAGGTCATGTTGCCTTATGCTGAAGAGGACACGCCCTTGAAATGGCTGTTTCAGCAAGACAATGACTCCAAACACACTAGTAAACCAGCCAAATCTTGGTTCCAAACCAACAAAATGAATGTTAGGGAGTGGCCAGCCCCATCCCAGGACCTTAATCCAATCGAGACATCAAAAATGGTGTTTCTGAAGCAAAACCAAGAAATGTTAATGAATTGTGGAATGTTGTTAAATAATCTTGGAGTGGAATAACAGCCCGAAGGTGCCACGGGTACTCCCACATTCCAAAAGCATGCATGTTAGGTTAACTGGCGACTCAAAATTGTCCATAGCTATGAATGCGTGTGTGAATGCCATTGACTGGCGACCAGTCCAGTGTGTACCCCACATCTCGCCCGACGTCAGCCGTGGTAGGCTTCAGCATACCCCGAGACCCTAATGAGGATAAGCGGCATAGAAAATGGATGGAAGTTCATGGAGATTTAGGCCAGGGATTTCCAAACATATTTCCAGCGAGGGCCACACAGTGAAAAATGAAAGGATGCAACTTTGTCTTTAAGATTTTTTAATTGTTTTTTATATACATAAATACATACATACATATATACGTATGCTAAGAAGTTGTATATATTTCAAGAAATAACTATTAACTTCACTCTTCACTCTTTTTCCCCATTTTTGCTGTTTTTTTATTATTGTTATTTTCAAATGCATATATATCCACCTTTCTCAAATACATTTTCTTCTCATGATAGACCTCACTACATTTTTTTGTGTGTGTTTTATTTTATTTTTTTTCACAGCTTGTGAACGTGCATCGTGTTCTGCATCCTGATTGGCCGACGTGTTGTGTCTGTCTTGATTGCCTAAAGGAGAACGTTGTATCTGCGTCCTGATTGGTTAACAGAGAATCCACGCATTGTGTTCTGCGTCCTGATTGGCTACGGGACTGTAGACCATTGTCAATCTCCTCCGTGCCTTCCCGTGCAGTGCCGAATACGTTCCAGATGCATAAACATGTACATAAACATTCCATCGCTAGTAGAGTGACTATGAGGTGCCGTATGTTTGCAAGTTTTATCCCCAACAACACCCACAATGTCGACGCCGCATAGCAACATTTAATCTTGCTCAAGACTTGGGCGGAGACACCACGCGCAAGCCAAAACGTCCCACTTATTTTTAAATAATAATAAATTGTTTAAAGAAGAGATAAACGAGAGAAAATGATTATAAAATAATGCATAGGCTACTTCGAGGATTTCACTTAATACGGGCTATTTGGGAGCCCACACCAAGCGATAAACGAAGGAATGATGTGTTGTCACACCACCCCCCCCCCCCGGCTAACGTTCTACTAATGTCAACTTTATTTTGTTTTGTTAGTTTCCCATATTGTGACTTGTACAAAATTCAATAAAGTAAAGTCATTATTTTTCCTCATAATATTATTCATTATATTGTTTGTCTCATTCAAATACAACTTTATTCTTGCTGTTTTCTATTGTTTAATGTTCCAACTATATCGTCTTTCGTCCTGTAAATTTTATTTACATACTTTATTCCCATGATATTTTGACTTTATTCTGGTCATATATCTTTAATTTGTTTCTCATCATACAATTTTTTCCTATATTTAGGATTATCAATATTTCAACCACTAATATTTTTTTTCTCATAGTATTATGAATTGGTACATTTTCTCTAATTAGAATATGACTTTTTTCTCTTGAATATTTTGACTTTATTCCTGTAAAATTATGGCTGTTTTTCTCATTTGTATGTTTTTTTTCCCCCAACTTTTTTCTTGTAAATGTTCTTCTTGTTACTATGACTTTATTACCATAATAATGTTATTTTTCTCATAATATTCCAATTTATTCTCCACCATTTTTTTCCTGTTGAATATGATTGAATATGTTTTTTTTCCTTTCAATAGTTTGACTTCATTCTTGGAAAATTCCAGCTGTCTTTTTGATTTCTGTTCCTACTATTTCAACTTAGTTTTTGTAAATTGTATTTTTTTTAAGTATGACTTCTTTGCCATAATATTTTGTTTTCATTTTTGTAAGACTACACTTTGTCAGCAATATAATTTCCCAAAAAAGGCAACTTTTGGTAACTTCTTTCTCATATTACGACTTAAAAAAATGTCTTTCTTACTTTACAACCTCTTGGCAATCAAATTATTTTTCCTCATAATATTACAAATTATTGTAATACATTTTTTTCCTGTATCATTATGTTTTTTCTCTTAATAGTTTGACTTCATTCTTGAAATATTGCAGCTGTTTTTTCCATTTCTGTTGTGTTTTTTACATTTTTCAACTATTTCTTGTCTTTTTTTTTGAATGATTTCATGTCAATAATATTTTGACTTTATCCATATAAGACTAGAGAAACCGCATTTTTCAAAAATGACAACTTTTGATTCTGTCTTTCTCATACTATGACGACAAAGTGTCTTATTTATTTATTTTTTTATATATTTCAAGCTACTAAAACTGTGTTATATTTTGCCATAATATGACTTTATTCTCATAAAATTACAACTATTTCTTGTTAGATTTCAACTTTTTTCTCTTAATATTTTATTTGTGTGAAACTACAATTGTGCTGATTGTGCTGTGTGAGTGTGTGTGTTATTTTTTATCAGACAAAGCACTGAGTGGATAATATTTAACACTCACGACGGAGCTTTGTGGTGGTGGATCTGCAAGACCAGGGTTTGAATCTATGTGTGGAGTTTGCATGTTCTCTTTGTGGCTTTTCTCCGGGTACTCCGGTTTCCTCCCACATTCCAAAAACATGCATGTTAGGTTAATTGGTGACTCTAAATTGTCCATTAGAGTGTGAATGTGAGTGTGACTGCTTGTTTGTCTGCCCTATGATTGACTGGCAACCAGTCCCGAGTGTACCCCGCCTTTCGCCCAAAGTCAGCTGGGATAGGCTCCAGTCAAGCCAATAAGCTTGAGCACCGCGTTAGCGTGACTCTCTCTGATTCACAGGCACCACAAGCAACCCCCCTTAAGCCCCCCCCCTATTGTCATCTTCTATTTCTGGCCAAAGGGCCCTGAGTTCAAGTAAACATGAGTTGGGAGGCCACCTCAGGCTAGAGTAGAAGAGGCTTCCTTGTTGTCTTTGCAACGACACTTCGTTTGTCATGTAACTGAAAGTACTACATGCTTGGCCTGCGGAGAGGATAACTGAGGCGTCCTTGCTGGAAATGCGGACAAGAAATGGCTTTAGTTGGATTTGGAGATGACAAGGAATTCCTGAAAGGATGGAAGATACGCACACAAATTGTCATGTCGACCTTGATAGCTTGCATTCCAGTAAAAAAATGTGGATAAGCTGTGGCTTTTTATACCACACACAATATCACACATAAATAGATTTTTTTTTAAATAATATTTTTATTATCAAGTATCCAAGCTTTACTCCTGGTCAGGCAAAATTACTAGCAAATATGTTATTAAGTGACTACATATATAATACAAATCAAAATACATCATATAGGATTGATTAGGTTTTATAATTTTTAAGTCAAGTCAGTATTTCATATTATATGTGTGCCAATTAATATTTAATAAGTAAAAATAAAACTGTTTTCACATGGTATTTTAAATGTTATATATTAAAATATTATATATTGTGTATAGTATTATAATACAGTATTTAATATTAGGTGTGTACAATATACAAATGATATTTTTATTAAGTAAATATTTAAAAATATCTATTTTAAATTAATAGTTAGATTTTGTATTTAACAATTAAAAATACATTTAATTTTATTTTATATATATTTTCCAAATTAATATTACAACATGTATTAATATGTAAAAATAATTAAATAATACTAAAGTTTAAATATATTTTATTTAGTATGTATTTTATGTTTTTTTAAATAAAAAAGTTTACTGGTTAATATTTAAAAATAAAATTGTATTACATTCTTGGAAAAAATTATAATTAATTATTGACTCAACTTCTACCCAACAAAAATAACTTGCAAATGATGCAATAACGCTAAAATACTAATGAAATAATGAAAAACATCATCTCTACTGAGCTAAATACATTTTTCTATTTTTTATTTATTAAATTCTATTATTCACAAGCCCTAATGACAGAGTTGTTGAATAATGAACAAGCGGTGTCGTACAATTCATATACGGAAATATAAATAGTGTGCAAAAAGCAGCTTTGGCTTCCATTTTAGTACAATACTTTTGTATCACACACAAGTACCGATTGCATTCAAAATGACAAAAAGACAGATTTTTACATTCTTTACCTTAAAAACATTGTCTGGTCTATTTTTGGCCCTTATACTGTACAATATTTTACAATAAGATTAAAACATCTACTCAGACCTCCTTAGATTAAAAGACATTTCTGCAATAAAGAAATAAAACATTCTTGGAACAGCAAACGTTTATATTCCCAAGTAATGCTTGTTTCATAATAATAGCACAATAGAGACAATAAAAAAGAGTAAAATATACTTTCTGTCTTGTCTTGCTGTTGATGGATTTGAAAAGAAACAAATTTGAAAACGAGAACAAAAAAGAAAATGTCTGCCATCATCATTTGCAGTAAAAAGGCAAGTACAATACGTTCTTTCAGTCCGACAGCAGCTGCAGACTTGACAGTATCATACACATAATAAACAGTATCATACACATAATAAACAGTATTATCCATCCATCCATCCATCCATTTTCCTCCGCTTATCCAGGTCCGGGTCGCGGGGGCAGCAGCTTCAGTAGGGAAATCCAGACTTCCCGGTCCCCAGCGACCTCTTCCAGCTCCATCGGGAGGACACCAAGGCGTTCCCAGGCCAGCTGTGAGACATAGTCCCTCCAGCGTGTCCTAGGTCTTCACGGGGGCCTTCTCCCGGCTGGGCATGCCCGAAGCACCTCACCAGGGAGGCGCCCGGGAGGCATCCGGACTAGATGCCCGAGCCACCTCAACTGGCTCCTCTCGATGTGAAGGAGCAGCGGCTCTACTCTGAGCTCCTCCCGGATGGTCGAGCTCCTCACCCTATCTCTTAGGGTGAGTCCAGCCACCCTACGAAGGAAACTCATTTCCGCCGCTTGTATCCGCGATCTCATTCTTTCGGTCATGATTAAACAGTATCATACACATAATAAACAGTAACATACCACATTGCGCTCCAATATCATCTCGTCTTTACGAGTTGGCGATTTGAGTCAAATGTAACATAAAGAAGATACAAGCCAACTACTTGAAAAACGTGCGTTGCAACATGTTTAGGCAACGCGCCCTCAGACTGGCTGACTCACATCGGCATAAGCCAGGCGTGTCCGAAGTGCGGCCTAGCGGCCATTTGCAGCCCATGGGTCGTTTTTATTTATTTTTCTTGTCCTACAACACATTAAAAAAATATACTCTTAACACGAAAAAAACCTCAGCAAAAAAAAAAAATATATATATAGCAGTCATTTTACAAGAATAAAGTCAAAACATTAAAAGAAAGAAAGTTGTAATATAACAAGAAAAAGTGATGTAATATTGTGGGGAAAAATAGTGCCATTTCAGTAGCATAAAGTTACAAAAAAAAAGTCATAATTTTATGTGGAGAATGTTGTACAAAGATTATTTTACAAGAAATATTTAAAAAAAACAATGATATGAGAATAAAGTCTAAGTATTACTATTGGAATATCATTCAAGTCATACAAAAATTACAACAAAATTGAAATAGAAATGGAAAAAGTAATTTTATTGAAATAAAGTCAAAATATTAGGAGAAAAAAAGGCATAGATTTACAAGAAGAAACTTGTAATATGGTCAGGAAAATTGTAGTCATTTAGGTAACACATAACAATTATGAACAACACTTTTGTTTCACAATATGTGAAAAAAACTAAACTCAAAAGTTGTCATTTTGGGGAAATTAGGTTGGGCAAAAGTCTTTCCAAAAAGAAGGTTGATAATTTTTTTCCCCACATGCTTTTCCTCCATGTGTGTGTATTTGTATTTAGATCTCGGTATTTACATATCATGTTATGATATTTCAGCCTCTTAACTAACAAAGCTTCTGCAGGAATTTACTTACAGTATATAAGACTACATGACCAAGTTTTTGTAAACATGCACAAATTATTCTTCCGGCGGTTTTCGCGGCAGAATCCCGTCATGCTTTTATTTTGCACTGAACGGGAAGTGAGTGTGTGCGTGCTTTAATGGTGTCAGTACTACTACCAGTCAGTAGCTGAGTTGATGTTACTTTAACAATTAGTCTCTGAATTGGATGGATTAAAGTGCTGAGAAGGTTTTATATTTTGAATGTTATTTCTAACACTGTCATTCCTGTCATGTTTTACCTGAAAATGTTAGCAAAAAACGTTATACATTATCCATCCATCCATCCATTTTCTATACCGCTTATCCTCATTAGGGTCACGGGGATGCTGGAGCCTATCCCAGCGGACTTTGGGCGAGAGGCGGGGTACACCCTGGACTGGTCGCCAGTCAATCGCAGGGCACATATAGACAAACAACCAGTCACACTCACATTCATACCTATGGACAATTTAGAGTCGCCAATTAACCTAACATGCATGTTTTTGGAATGTGGGAGGAAACCGGAGTATCCGGAGAAAACGCACACACGCACGGGGAGAACATGCAAACTCCACACAGAGATGCCCAACGGAGATTTGAACCCAGGTCTTCCAGATCTCCTGACTGTGTGGCCAATGTGCTAACCACTCAGCCACCGTGCGGCCCGTTATACATTATAAAAAAATTAATAAATTTTTAATTGTAATATTAGGATTTTATTCCCACAATATTTCAACTTTATTTCCATATAAATTTTCCCCAAACCTAATATTCCAAAAATTACAACTTGATATTTTGTTTGCTTCTCATAATATAACATTTAAAAAATAAAAATGAACTTTATGTTACTAATATGAAATTTTTACTCATAACTTTACAAGTTTATTCTCGTAAAATTGTGATTTTTAAAATATACTTTATATTATACTTTATATAATACTTTGACCTTCTACTCTTAAAATGACATGATATCCTAATTATGACTTTATCACTGTAATATTATGTCTTTATTCTCCTAATATTATAACCTTTTCGGCAACCCAACTTTCCAAAAATGACACCTTTTTTCTGCTAACATTTTGTGTTTATTTTTGTAAATTTACTGCTGATTTTTCAATTTTTGCAGTTTCCTTAAAAGTTTTTGTTAAATTGTATTTTTAGAATGTGCCAATAAACCACTCGACCGCACTTTGAACATCCCTGTTGTAAAGCAAGATATGCTACATATATATAAAAAACTCAATTAAAATAAATACATGTTATGTTGTTAAACTTCTAAGAGCCATATGTGGTCATCAAAAGAGCCCTACCCCTGGGCTGCCGTGTTTATGACTGCACCTTCTAAGTGTTTGACTGGCCAACGGTTCTTATCTTAAGTTCTATTTTCAGTGCATAAACTAACAATCAGTGTAAATAAGTGATAAAGAATCACACGCTCGGCACCGTCAGCCCATTTCCTGTGTGTATTTCCGCACGCGCTCCAGCACAGTTTGGCTTCTTGCAAAGCATTACCTGCTTGGATATGACTTGCCCAAATCCTGTAAGTTATTTGTTGTATTGGAGTCTGCAATACGTCAGCCTGTCTGTTGCTGTAGTGCAGCAGCCAAAGCTCCAAAACGCCACCAACGCAATATTTCATTGTTATTATTATTACTATTAACTGTACTGGAGATACACTTCCAACAAATACATTTTTACAGCAGTAATAGTTGTACGTGGAAAGGCCTATTGTTACTATCAACTTCACACTTTTTTTATTCCTTGTTTTTTTTCCTTCTGTTTTTTTGTTTTGTTTCCAATTACAGTATATTAACTGTCTTTTTAAACAATCTTTGTTGAGAAAAAAATATTGATTATTTATATCAGAATATAATGGCTTTATTCTGATAAATTTTTGACTTAATTTGTATATTACATTTTTTCCACAACCAAATTATCCAAAACTACAACTTTTGCTGTGTTTGTCATAATATTATGACTTTTAAGTTTGTTTCTTATAAAATTGTGACTTAAAAAATAAGGCATTTTTTCTGTAATATTTCGACTCTATGCTACTAAAATACATAATATTACAAATTAATTCCCATAAAATTGCCATTTTTTACTCATTAGAATACAAAATGTTTCTCAATTCAATGAAAATCAATGTTTTCTTCCATTTCTGGTCTTGTTTTTTTTCTATTTCAACTTTCTTTTGCTGCGATTGACTGGCGACCAGTCCAGGGTGTACCCCGCCTCTCGCCCAAAGTCAGCTGGGATAGGCTCCAGCATCCCCGTGACCCTAATGAGGATAAGCGGCATAGAAAATGGATGGATGGATGGATGGAACTTTCTTTTGGTCTTATTAGTATGATTTTTCTTAATAATTTGACTTTATTCTCATAATATTTAGACATATTCCTCTTTTTCCCAAAAGTTACAACTTTATTGGTTGTTTTGTTTGCTTCTCATTATATTACAACCTTTAAAAAAACTTTCCTTTCCTTTAATGTTTCAACCAAATGCTACCAAAACTATATTATTTTTCCTCCTAATATTTCGACGCTATCCTCGTAAAATGATGACAACCTTCTCTCAATAGATTACAACTTTTTCTTTTAATATTTTGACTTTATTCTTGTAATATTAATGCTGATTTGTCAATTTTTGCAGCTGTTAAAAAGGTTTTCTTGTTAAATTATATTTGTAGCATGTGTTTATTGATATTGGCGTCGCATAGCAGTTACCATAGCAATGCAAATGCAAACACGCTGCCTCTTGCACTGAGGTCTGGTGCTTTTAAAGTAGTCTTTCTCAAATAGTGGGGCCCTGCAACAGAATATAATTCAGAACCAGTGTTATAAAGGGTTATTTCATGGAAATGTTGGAATGAAAAAGCCACACAAGCACAAGGAGAACATGCAAACTCCACACAGACGGCCAACAAAAATTTGAACCCTCCATCTCCTGACGCCACCGGCCAGGCTCGCTGGTGATTTGCTCATCAGCTTGGGGGAGGAGCAATCGCATCTTTACCAGGTCTTTATTCCACCATGCCAACCGGATGGATAATCTTAACAGATGTTAAGAGATACTTGTTACAAATGATGGTCTGCAGGAGGTCAAAGTCCATCCACAAGCAGCGACTCAACGTAGGCCAAGGCGCTCTGCATGGAGGTCAGGCAGTAACCTTCCTCTCCAATTAAATAGCTGAGACAGAGAAACAAGTGTCAGCTGTAATAACGCATACTACAGAAATATGGGGATAAAATAAGAAAACAGGTGTTACAAATCATAAATACAATAATCCCTTGTTTATGGGGGTTAATCGCTTTCAGACCCGACTGTGATAAGTCAATTTCCACAAAGTAGGATAACTTAGCCATAACCATGAAATAACACCCCTATAGTCAGATTTACACTCCTTATGCCCAATATAGTAGATGGACATAATTTGAGACCTAAGAAAAAGCTTGTGTGTGTGTGTGTTAAATACACTACTATGATGTCTTGTATTCTTTATGCTGTGATTTGAAATACTGTAAACTATGTATACAAATTTACATTAGTTCTATTTGCACATAGTATTGAATTGGTGTCGCCGATAACAGCCTGAAATTTAGCCAGTATCAGAAATGAAATCAACGATATCGCACATCACTGGAGCAGTCTTTACTTCCGTACACACACGAAAATGCGAGTGATGTCGTGCTTTTGCGCACGCACGTCGCATTTGTTTGGTGATGAGAGCGACCACATGAAAAAAAATCAGATTTCAAACACAAAATCGGAATTGGGACTCATCTGTGAGAACACAGCCTTGGACGGACACCCGTGGTGTAGAATGTTAAAATAATAACGAACAGTGAGTTTGTGTGTTATGTGTGCGCACCTTTGTGAAAAGTAAATCCTTCCACAGAATCACATTCTCAATTCTAAGCAAAAAACTCAACCTTCACATTTTTGTTTTGCAGATTTGTGCATCCCACATGACAAAAGAAATGCGCTCATGTCAGTGAAAGTGAGCTTTGTCATGTTTCGTCCAGTTTTAGTGACTCACCCTTCATGAATGAACTCTTCCAAGGCAGCACATTCTGAGACCAGTTGAGGACACCGACAGCGCAGAACCACAAAGGACAGGATAGGTAAAAGGTCATCGGCACCGCTGTCAAACCACAGAGGAAGAAAGGAGCGGGTCCACAGAAGAAACAAATGAGGAAAACTAAACAGAGCATTATGATGACTTGTGCTCTCAGGGGGACCACATGGATACAAGATCATGTGATTACGTTTTCACTTCCCTCTGTGGTCTGAGTGGTATGCGTGTTCAGGACTCAAAATGACAGCTTTTTTTCCCTTCTTCCACTCTTTGAGATTTGTTGAGGACAAAATGCAGCCTGGGATAATGACCTGATGATAGCATTCTCCCCGTGTCTCGGCAGCCACCATTTGTTTATGAGGACTCACACGCAGCGCTAACTGATTGCCTGCCCTCTTGCGTGAGAAGCCAGGCTGATGGACCTTGACTGACCCGAAAGCGTGCGACCACATATTTGGATTCGGCAGTTTGGCTGAGGTTCGGACCTCTCACACCCTCACTGGTGTTGTCTTGAGTTCATTACTCCAACCTGTACACTGCCTCACCTAAAATATACAATTTTGTGAAAGTGACATACAGTCAAATCTCTGTTTTCCAAAATCGCAGGCAAATGTTTTCGTAAACAGTTTGTCTGTTTGTCCACATTATTGTACGTAACAAACTAGTCCATTTGCACTGAACCGTATCGTGCCGAGTGCCCAGCCAAAGCTCCTTACACAATGCTGACTCACTCTCTGTGCATTTTTTATTTGTGATGGCTAAATAACTTGCCACGGGGCCAAGAGCCAGCACCTGGATAAAGAAGAAGACATAAAGAAAGAACTCATAGCATAACAAGCTCCATCCTGGCAAAGAGAGACAATATCAGAGAAGCTAAAGCTATGGAAAGGGTAAAGGTATTCACGAAATCCACGGCAGATGTTGAGTTTGGTTGTTGGCGTGACTCCCTTTCTGTCTCTGCTCCTTCACCCCGTCTTTCCCAACAAGAGTCTTTAACAAAGGTAAAGGCAATGCTAAATGTTTATTTATCCATTTAAATCCACCCATACATCCATTTTCTATGCCATTTAGCACAATTAGGGTCACACAGGTTGCTGGAGCCTATCCCAGTTGACTTCGGGCGAGAGGCGGAATACACCCTGGACTGGTTGCCAGTCACTCGCAGGGCATTTCAATCCTTATTTATAATAATTTTGCATTGTAAAACCATAATTATTGTCAATAAAATGTATTTTTAGTTCATATTATATATATATTATATATATATTCTTGACCCATTCTTGGCACTTTGAAGCATAAAAATGTTCTAAATAAACTAAATTACAAATACGGTTTAATGCAATACATGATGTTGATGAACAATACTATTCTCTGGCCACTAGGTGTTACTGGTAACACACACCAGACCTCATTGCCAATGACAGGCTTTTATTATTTTACAATTTCAGGCACAATAATAATGTGATAATAATCGTCATCATGATCATAAAGACATGGGCTACTGTTGTGGCCGTACTTCAGCTAAACTCAAATTTGAATCCCTGACATCACTTCCTGTCCACACGTCTGGAAGACATTTACTGAAACACACACCCACACAAGTTTTATTTATGTCTTAAATGGCTTCTTTTCTCTGATTATATCTACTATATTGGGTAGTATGAGCGCAAAAGCGATGATAGGGGTGCTATTTCATGTCTACAGGGCTTTAATAATGGTAAAACCCTATTCAAAAAGTCATACACAGGTTTTCTATGCTCTAAGTACAAAACTATTTTTTTTTTTAATATTGAATTATATGTTGCAGAAATTCACCTATGGTGGCCGGGTCTGGAAACAATTATCCTCCATAAACAAGGGATTAGTGTAGTGTTCTCTTTATGCTCTCTGCTTCTTGTTGATAGTCTTTGAGCCAATTTCAGTCTTGTGCAAATCTACACTTATGTCCCTAAGGTCCTGTGAAGGCTCTTTGGCCTTGGTGGCGAGCTATAAATGGAAGTAAGTGTGTTTTTTTTTTTTATGTGCTTGTTAAAATTTATTTATAAAAAAATACATAAAATTGTTACCACTTCGTACCGATATCGATTCAGAGGTATCGGGCATCGGTACCGTATCGGTTCAAACATGAAAAGGTACCCATGCCTACTGATGCAGCCTCAGATCGTCTAGGCAAGACACAATAATTCGAATTTACTCCATAACAAGGTGCCGCCACACAAACACGCACACACACACACACACACACACACATGCATGGACACTGAGCCAAACCAGTTTCTTAGTCTCATCAGACCACAAGACATGGTTTCAGCAATTCATGCTCGTGCACTGATTGTTTTCAGCAAACTATTACGGGCTTTCTCAGCGTCAGAGGAGGCTTCCATGCAGACTAACTTGATGCAGCTGGGTGCAACACATGGTCTGATCTGGGGGTGTCCAAGGTGCAGCCCTTTGCCCTTTCTTTTATTGGCCCGCAGCACATTTAAAACCATATAATTTAACACGAAAAGTAAAATACAACCCAACAGAAAAAAGTGGAAAAATCAACAGTGAAAATATTAAGAGAAAAAAGATGTAATTATCAATGTTAAAATGTCAAGTCATGTTACTATGAGGAAAAAAACAAACAAAGTAATTTTTGGAAAATCAGGCTGTGAAAAGTCCTGCTGCTACATCATTAAGGTCTAAATATTATTGGAATTAAGTTGTAATGAAAGAAAATGTACAAGTTCAAATAGTTGAAATAGCAGCAGAAATGGCAAAAACAGCTGTCATTTTACTAGAATAACAAGAATATTAAGAAATAAAGTCATAATCTAAAAAGAAAAAAAGCAATTTTACAAGAAAAACCTTCATTTTAGTAGGAAACTTCATTTTAGTAGGATAAATAGGATAGGAAAAAATACTTAAGTTGTTTTTAAAAGTTGTAATATTATGAGAAACAAAAAACCAAAACTAAGTAAGGTTGTAATTTGTGGAAAATACATATAACTTCTTAGCTATCCACATGTGTTGCTTTACAAAACATCACAGTTGCATCCTTTCATTTTTCACTATGTGGTCCTTGCTGGAAAAACGTTTGGACACCCCTGGTCTGAGTATTGGCAGGCTGACCCTGTACTGCTGTTTTTCTGAAGCCACCTTCTACATGAGATGCACTAATATGCCATAAACTCAGGGGTTTCACCTGCACATCAAAATGCTAATCGTCAAATGGTTTCAATTTGGTTTCCAGTAAACAGACTACATCAACTGTTTTATGAAATGTAAAACAACAGTTGGCACTGGGTGGGTTTTGTGTCCATTGTCTAAAATACAGACACCAACATTCCCGAGGATTAACAATGGGGAAGCATTCCACTGTGCCAGTGTTTCATGTAATTTGTGAAAGCAGGACAATCAAAAATGATATGCAGAAATGGTATGTTCTTCCATCGTGACCCACTGAGTCTTTGTCTGAGCCTCTGTGCTTCATTCTGAATTCCACAAACGTCCACAAACCTTTGCTTACGCTCCTTTTTGGGTCCTGGGTCAGCTCCAAAACCAGACAGGACGACCCACTTTCATGTCTGGCCAGTAAGGGGCACTCTGTAGGGGGGCAAAAGGCCTTGCACAACCCCCTGCTGTGCCACATTTAAATGGGCAATGATGAGACCTGACAGTGAAACCTTCCCTACCCTGCTCTGTAAATGATGTTTAGGTTCTTAAACCCTAACATGACTGTTTTCCTTCTGGAAGTGAATCTTCAAGTGCACTACAGAGACATCCTACTTCCCGCTTTACACTTTCCAGAAAGTGTTTTTCCCACAAATAACATGGCAGAAGTGATGTTTTACATACATAGCAGCTGTTTCGGGTGCTGAATCCACTTCATGAAGACATCTATAGTCTTCGGCACATGCGCAGATCAGGCGTAATGTCCGCACTGGAATAGAAGTTGAGCAAAAACAAAAGGCAAACACAATCATTGGCTGCATTCCAATAGCAGTTGGAGTGGTCCCATTGACTTCCCATAGCCACTTGGTATGACATCATTGCTAATGTTGCACGAGGACAGGGAAAGTGGTTGAGGGAGGAGTGAAAGAAATAAGTTGGACCACACCTTCACTTGCTCACTTTCAGCCCGAGCGATCATGGTTCCAACACTAGCTTCTTACATTCATTCATTTACTCACTAGGGTTTCAGGGGTATGCTGGACCATACCCCACAAGTCCTCTATTGGATTAATTTAATCCATAACATTAATTTTGTTGGTTTGGAAACAAGATTGTGCTCATTTACTAGTGTTTGGGGTTATTGTCTTGTTGAAACACCCATTTAAAGGACATGTCCTCTTCAGCATATGGCAACATGAAGTACTTTTACATCAAACTGATCCATGATCCCTGGTATGGAATAAAATAGGTCCAAAACTCTAGTAGAAGAAACATGTTTGTACCACCATGATTCAATGTCTTCACTGTGTACTGTCGATTGAATTCAGAGTTTATGGGTCATCTCACAAACTTTCTGAGGTCCATGGACCCAAAACGAACAATTTCACTCTCATCAGTCCACAATATATATATATAGAAAGATATATATATATNATATAGATATATATATATATATAGATATAGATATAGATATAGAAAGATATATAGATATAGATATATAGATATAGATATATAGAAAGATATATAGATATAGATATATAGATATATATATATAGAAAGATATATATATATATATATAGATAGATATATTCTTTGGCAAATTGTATCCTCTTCTGCACATGCCTTTATTTTTTTAACAGAGGGACTTTGCAGGGGATTCTTGTAAATAGATTAGCTTCACACAGACATCTTCTAACTGTCACTATACTTACAGGTAACTCCAGACCGTATTTGATCATCATTGTGCTGAGCCTTTGCCATTCTGGTTATTCTTTCATCCATTTTGATAGTTGTCTTCCGTTTTCTGCCACGTATCTCTGGTTTTGCTCTCCATTTTAAGGTATAGGAGATGAATAGACAAACATTTTTGCACCACATCATAGGTTTTCCCCTCTCCAGTCAACTTTTTAATCAAAGTACACTGTTCTTCTGAACAATGTTGTGAATGACCCATTTTCCTCAGGCATTCAAAGAGAAATGCATGTTCAGAAAGTTCTGGTTTCATCCTTCAATAAGGGCCACCTGATTCACACCTTTTTTTAACACACCCCTTTCAACAACTTGCCCAATTACACAACCTTAAGAGTGTGCATATCATGAATGCTGGGTCTTGTTTGTTTTCTGAGAATCTAAAACACCTACTAGTAACTTGTCATGTTGCAATAAAAATAAATAATATAACAGTACTTCATATTTTGTAAAACGATCAGCTTAGTTTTAGTTAGTTTGCCAAGTTTGGTTGTTCGTTCCAATTTAGTGTTTGCTCTTTTTTTTTTTACTGTAGTTGTTATTATGTGTTTTTGTTTGTTTATAATATGTGTGCTCCAACATGTTGCCACTGCAAAAGTGGTCAAAGAGAAAAAATACCTTGCTCTTTTTATGCATCTTCTTCTTCCAAACAGTGTTTCATACTCATTACTGCTACCCAAAGATGAATTTGTTTTTCGCACCACTGCAATGCACTGTGGTATACAACTCTCAAGTGATCATCGATTTTGACTGGCTCCCTCAGCCCATCAAGGGTAGATCTCACCTGGTTTACTTCAGATTTTTGGACCGGCACTTATAATGGCGGCAGGGATTCCCCTGAAGGCAAGTGCCTTTGGGAAGTCAATGAGGCCAACTCAAACTGCTATTGGAATGCAGCAATTGCCTCGGAGCAGGAACGTAGCTCCGGAAAAATAACGCCACCACCACCCTTCAATGACAAGTGGCAACCCAGATTGCTTAAATCTTTAATCTCAAACTTCTCAGATATCTTATTTTGAAAGGGCCTGTTTGCGGTGGCGTTGCAGTAACTTTAGAACGTGAGCAGAAATCCCCCCACTCACATAATGTGCACTGCAGCGATGACATGCTGTCTCTATCTCTATGGTGCACTCTTCTCCAGCAGATTTTTTTTGCAGCTGTGTGTCGGACTGAAGGCACGTTAAGCCCGAACTCAATATCATTCCCTTCTCTTGCTCGAACTTCACAAAGTCGCTAGATGTTAGCTAGGTCGAAATACTACACTGCCCAAAAGGATCACGGTGGGCTGCGACATCCGTGTTGAAAAGCACCTGCAGATCTCGTGATTTTTCACAAAAATCGGCCAATACTAATCGGTGACTAATCGATCGGAGCCCCCCTAATTTATTCCCACAATATTTGGATTTTATTCCTGTGAAATTCCAGCTTTTTTTTCCACATTTCTGCTGTTATTTTTTTAATTTTCAACTTGTAATTTTGACTGTATTCTAATAGTATTTTATCTTTATAATATTCTAACTTTTCCCCCCAACTGAATTTTCCAATAATTACAACTTCATTGTATTGTTTGTTTCTCACAAATTTGGCTTGAAACTCCCCAGCTTCTCTAAATGCAGTATAAAATATTCAGTCATTTTAGTATCCTAGAGTCAAAATGTGAAAAATTTAATTTTTAAAGTCATAATAAAATGCGGAAAAAAACAAAATAAAGTCGTAATTTTTCAAAAATTAAGTTGGAGAAAAAGAATATTATAGGAATAAAGTCAAAATATTCTGGGAATAAAATGACAATATTACAAAAAGAAAATGTACATTCTTTAAGAAGAAAGTTAAAATGTTTGGAAAAAAAATTAGCAAAACTTAAAGTGTTAAAGAGTTAAGTTGATAGTAATATTTGGCTTTTTCACCTGTATCACAAAGCTCAGATGTATTTTTTTCTTGACGTATAACTTCTTAGCATATCTGCCCTTGCAGATACAGTATGCTTCATTTCATTTTTCGCTATGTGGCTATCACTGGCCACAAAACCTGCTTTTTGGAGCAACCCAAAACCTGAGCCATTTGCATTTGTACCAAAGAAAAGATAAAATGCTCACCGATACAGTCCAACTTTTTCTGTGGGCAGCAGTCTTTTGTGAGAAGCTTGAGCTCCTGAACAGCACACTCGTATGGGTAAGAATCTTTCAGTGTGTGGGGGTCCAGGGGGAACAGTGTTGAGGGTATACCAAAATCGACAGGTGAAACATCCTGAAAGAGTTTCATTCGAATCTCACAGGAGAGTTCCCTTTCCCTGTGGACCTTCCTGAAATAGAAAGTCAAGAAAATGCTGTCAGACTCAATACATGGTGTGGCCAAATGTTATGACTTGGGGGGTCACAATGGGAGAAAAAAAAAAGCGCAGGTATGTACATTTTGTAAAGCTCATCAGAAATGTAACAACGGCCCAAATGATTTGGCACTGTTAAGATTCAAAGAGTTTGAGCGCCATCTGCTGGTCAGTGAAAGAGCAATTGCGTCTGCTAGTATAATACCATACTGATATTTACACACTCCCACTGTATATATATTTACTCTTTCCACACGGCCAAATTGATAGCAAAAAGCAAAGACAATGGCACAAAATGTACCTACCATCTCTTTGATTGTACTAAGTGTGGCGGCTACTTTTTTGTTGGAAAATTTAAAAGAAAGAAATATTTTGAAAAAAAAAAAAAAAGCAAAAATGAGCAAAGAACAAATCTGATATTAATAATGCACTTTTCCCACTTATATTATAAGGCTGCTTTTGCTTTAATTTTTCACTATGTGGGCCTTGCTGGAAAAAGCTTACACACCCCTGGTTTAAAAGACGGGATTGTCAACTGAAAAAATTGATAGAAAGTACCTGAAAAGAGCTACTAAGGCACTCCATAAGGGAATGAAGAATGTTTCCTCAATGCTGGCAAGGCACAAGTCCTTATAGCTGGCTGTGTTAAGGCACTCAAAGGACAGCAAACACAGCGATAGAAGCTGCTCTGAAATACAGAAAGAAGAATATTTGAAGAACACAGTATGGTGTCACTTTATATGCTCGCAGGGATCATCTCTTTAGACAACCCACCAATGGCTATATGTATGTCTTTGACAATGGCCTTCAGGTGTTGTTTTAGAGCTTTTGTCTCCAGCTCTGACAAGTGCTCCTCGTCCATCCCCTCGCCAGTGATGTTATCACTGCCTAGCTCTGATTGGGAGTCTTTAGTGCTGCTGTTGATCGGATCCCAGTCTATCTTGGTCAGGAACTGCTCTAAATCTTCAAAGGAGTTCTCACGCTCCACCGACATGTGTAGGTCAGGCCCCTTCCCTTCCCCGTCGTCATCTTGATTGCTGTTGGAGGGTGTTATATGGCTTGTTGCTGGTCCTTTACTGACAATGGGGTAAAGCTTGTTGTAAATGCGATATTGGTGTTTCTTCAGCAGCTTCACCACTGGATGATCAGAACTGCTGGAGACAAATGACAAAAATGAGTAAGTGGTTAAATAAATAAACCTTGTAGGGATTAATGAAAGCATGCACAAGTGCAGCCTGGGGCCATTTGCGGCCCATTGCTGTTTTTTGTTGTTCCGCGCACATTCTAAAAATACAACTCAACAAAAAGAATGAAAAATTAAATGCTAAAATAGGAACAGCAGTCATTTCAGTATAAAGTCAAAATATTAAAAGCCAAAACATGTTAACATATCATGAAAAAGTCACAATTGTACAAGAATAAGTAATATTATGAGGAAAAAAAGTTCAAGTCTATAAGTCTATAACCTTGAATAATGGTTAAAAATCTATTTAGAAAGTCATAAACATGTTTTCTATGCTCTAACTACCTACAAAAAGAATCTATTCATAAACATTGAATCATACTGTGCAAAAATTCACTTTCACAATTAACTGCCATAAATGAGGAATGACAATATATTTGTGTAACTTAGCAGTATATTTTAGAACATTTCACGGGAAACATTAAAACATTTCAAGTATTTCAAGCTTTTCAACCTGAGCAAATAGGAAATCAAGCCCGACACGAGACTGATGTCATCTGGATTCTTCTTCATGTTGCCTTTCCATACTTTGGGCCAATCCTAAACAAGAAAATAAATGATTGAAAAGCATAAATTACACTTTGGAAAACAAACTTAAAAGGCCCTTTTCGGCTCCAAACTAGACTTTTTTTCTACCACAAAATATAAGAACCCCACCACCGCTTACCATACGTTACCAGTAGTGGTTTAACAGAACATGGATCATTGAATAAATAATTGCTGATCTATCTATGCATCCATTTTCTATGCCACTTATCCTCATTACGGTTGGGATATTTGTCACAATTCAAGGTTAACCCACAAACCAAATAAGAGGATATGAATTCATGGATTCTCACTGCTGTCTCACATAAAACATACATCACCGTAGTGCGTGCACATACACAAAAGCGAGTTAAACAGAGAAATAACAGACAATTTATGAGTCATTGCGCATTTATGATAAGCTATACAGAAATCATTCGTTTATTGCGGTTAACTAGTTCCAGCCCTGAACATGATAAGATACTTTCCGCAGTATAGGATTATTTATAAATTGCGTATTTTTGTAGTTGGAACATAAAAACCCGTTTTTCACCTTCCAAATTTGCTTTTAGAGCCTTCTAGGCACCTTCACACTCCACTTACCCAAAATAGTAGACATATTAAGAGATAATAAGACACAAATAGGACTCGTGCTCATGTTTATTGCTGCAAATGTGTTCTGGTGCTAGCTGAGCTCAGTGGTGAGCGGACAGGAGGTGACGTCGGGGGTTCAGAATTGAGTTTCATCTTGGCATGGGTTACGGCTGCAAAAGTATCTTGTGTTAGGGATTACTGTGCTTATTGTGAGATCATTCAAAGCTACAATACATACATACATAATATCACCACGTCTTTAACCCATTTAAGCCCAGATTGTTTGGGGAGTTGTAAGGCATATCATTTTATCAGTTGACTCCCTCTGTATCATATTGTGTATTTCTTCCATGTTGTACTTTGTTTGGAAAAAAATAACAATTGTTGCCAGTAGTCACACAGCTTGTCACTTGCTCAAATGTCACCTAATAATAATATAGAAATAATAATAATAATGATATAGTAATAACAAAATAATAATACTGTATAGTTATAATAAATAATATCAAAAAGGTGGAGGTGGTGAGAGGTGTAAACAAACAAACAAAAAAACTTGTAAAACCGTACATGGATACCACTGGATATCACACCAGCAAGGTAGCTTAGACCGGATGTTGACTCTGTAGCTGACAAACTGGTCATGCAGGTCTACACCTCCTCTGTGTGTCGTAGTCTTGGATACACTTGGGCTCTCAGACCTTGTCCATGCTCCGCCTCTGTTTGTTCCATCTCTTTGCCTCAGTTTCGATGAACTCCCTCTCAATGTTTGACACCACAGTGACCACACTGTTGTCATTCCACCTTACATTCAGCTTCTATCCCTCAATCACATACTCAGCATCTCCTCTGGGGGTCTTCTTGAAGGTCTGGGGTGCTGTGAAGGGAACACTATGGAGCTGATTTTGTCACAGAGTGCCACAGCTGCCATAGCGTCTCATCCACCAGGCTATAGTATTCCACCAGGGACAGGGTTGTGAAGAGATTGTCATGGTAAAACTTGACTCCAGGTGGCACTTCCGTGTTCTCTGCCAGGTCAAGAATAACACTTGGGCCCTGACCAAGTCCAGTTTCCATCAGACGTGTGTGGCTTCCTGCATGAGGTTCCATCTGATTAACAAACCCAGAGAAGGATGCTAAGCTCCGTATTTTATACCCAAGACGAATGGGTTTCCCTCAAATAAACTGTTTGCAACCATGCCTTCCAAAATACTCAATCATCATCCCATCTACTACCACATGTTCTGCTATTGGGATGGATTTGTTGATGTCATTCAGATACCAAAACAGGGGACGCACCTTGAAAAACGAGTCATATTTATATGCATCTTTTGAATGCCTTATATTGTATTTGTATTTTACGTAATTTAGCCATTTTTGGTATTAAAATTTTTCATTTAGGTTAAAAAATACCTGTATACATTTGTTTAAACGTGCATTTTAATTTTTTGTTAATAATAAGCAATATTCAATCACAAAATAGAATGATTTTGTTAATTAACAAATTTGTGAAAAACCCATGATAGAAAAAAAAAGTGTTGAAGGATTACTGTACATGCATTGGTAGCCAGTTAGTCGTTATCTCGTTAGCTGACAAAAGAAAAGATAACTCGTGTGTATGTGTTTGTTTGCGTTATGTGGAGCGTGGCTTGCAACATCAGAGCAAGAAAAGGGTGGAACATTCACATTGGAAGGTTAGCGCCCCCATGCAGAACCTGACCATGTCAGAGAGCACCTTTAGAGCTACTTCTGCAACTATTCTTTAGCTCACACAAGAAACCACTTTTATTCCTAATTGTTATTATTCTGACTTTGATAACTTGATTTTATGCAGTATACAGTAAGTATATGTAAACTTATGAAATATATACAGCAGACTGTTTCCTTTACGGCTCATCTATACATACATTTTCTATACTGCTCATCCTCACCAGGTTGACAGGTAAGCTGGAGCATAAGGGATCACAGTATAGTAAATAAAGAAAACTTACATGGTCTTGCTCGTACTCCAAAACATTGGTGTAAAGAATTCGCTGCTCCTGCTCCTCTGGCGTCATTGCTCCGGATGCTGCAAATCTCCTGGCACACACAAAGGACACACATACAGGTCAATACAACTGCAGGGCTCCAGACTGCTACTAAATGAGACATTCCAAGTGGAGATTTCATCTACTCGCACATGCACGACCAGATAAAAGTACGACTCTCGTATTGACTTGACAGGGGAGGTCCATTATTGGCGTGAGAATGAACAATACTGTAGTCTGTGAAATGTGTTGTCGAATGACAACAGCTTGTCACAGTCTTAGCTAGGGGTCGGGAACCTTTTGGGCTAGGAGAGCCATGAAAGCCACATATTTTCAGATGTGTTTTCGTGAGAAGCATATCATATTTTTTTACAGTGATTACAACTAAAAGTGTGTTAGGTAATTACATTAATAATTAGTAATTACACTCTGAATTGGACAGATTAGTGTTGAGAAGGTTTTATATTTTGAATGTTATTTCTAACCCTGTGATTCCTGTCATGTTTTACTTTAAAATGTCAGCAAAAAAAAACATTATACATTACAAAACAAAATTTATATATTTAATTGTAGTATTAGTACTTTATCCCCACAATATTTTAACTATATTCCCACACAAACTTTCCCCAACCTAATATTCCAAAAATTACAACATTATATTGTTATGTTTGCTTCTCGTAATCTAACATTTTTAAAAATAAAAATGAGCTCCATGCTACTAAAATGTAACTGTTGTTTTATTACTCATAACTTTACAAGTTTATTCTGGTAAAATTGACGTTTTTTACCCTCAATATTTTTACTTTCTACTCGTAAAATTACAGCAATTTTTTCAATTCCTGCGTTTTTTTTTTATTGTCCAATTTTTCAACTTTTCTTGTAATTATGCTTTATTCCTGTAACATTATAACCTTTTTTGCAATCCAAATTTCCGGAAAAAAAATTCTCCTAATATTTTGACTTTATTTTCATAAAATGACTGCTGATTTTTCCATTTCCAAAACAAGTTTTTTGTTTAGTATTTTTAAAATGTGCGGCAGGCCAATAAATCACCCTGCCCGCACTTTGAGCACCCCTGTTGTAAAGCAAGATAATGTATGTTACATATATTTTAAGAAAAAACTAAATTAAAATAAATAAATATTAGATCTGAGAATCTGAGAGCCATATGTGATCATCAAAAAAGCCACATTTGGCTCCCGAGCCATAGGTTCCCTACCCCTGGTCTAAGCCTAGCGATGCCAGCATGCGTGATTGCACACGTTTGACTCACACTGAAGATCAACTACTGTACCATCATTGTTTACATGTTTTGCAAGTTTTTTTTTAACCCCAGTGACATTTTGTCTTTAAAACAAACAAGCAATGTGGTTAGTTTGAACCTTGTGTTTTTGCGTTCACGTTCATGGGGTAAGGTATGTGCTAACGTACTTTTTTTTGCTTAACAACCTTGCTCTCTTGTTACAATTATAAAAATGTCTCATCTTCAAAACATTGTGATCGAGCTCCGGAATAAAAGCGGGTCTTATGTCAGGTTACGCAAGGGGTGTCTTAACGCTTTTCCAGTGAGGGCCACATAGTGAAAAATGAAAAGAGGCAACTTTGCCACTTTGATATTTTGTAAAGCAACACATGTGCAGCATACTAATTTGTATTATTAGTATTATTAGCCTATTATTAGTATCAAATTCACTCTGCTGTTTTTTTCATTTATGTTTTTTAATATTATTATTATGTTATTAATATTTACATCATATTTCCTCAACATCCCTTTCCAAATATGACAACTTTATTTTGCTTTGTTTGTAGTGTCATGAGAAACAACTTTTAAGAATATTTTTTTCCCTTTAATATTTAAATTCTGCTGATGACATTTTTATTATACCACAAGTAAAGCAAGTTAAATTTAGTGAGGTAAGTTTATTTTTGCAAAATTGCAACTTTTTTCTTGTTAGAATACAACTTTTTCGTCTTAATATTTTGATGTTATTCTTGTAAAATTACAGCTGTTTTTTTCCACTTCTTCTGTTGCTTTTTTACCCCCAACTATTTAATTTTCCTTCTTGCAAATGTTATGATTTTACTCCCATAATATTTTGACTTTCTTCTTGTAACATAACATTTCGTCAAACTAGTAGTCCAAAAATTACTTTTTTGTTTTTTCTCATAGTATGACAACTTCAAAAATGGATGTCTTTTTTAAATATTTATTTCTTCTACTAAAATGATAGTATTTTTAATATTACAAGGTCATTCTGGTAAAATTGTGACTTTTTCTTATTAGATTACAACTTTATATTTGTAAAATTACTGCTGATTTTTCTATTTTTGAAGATGTTGCCCTGCAATTAACACTGCTGCTCAGGAGTTTCTAATTTTATCATTGGTCACCAAAAATTATTATAAGACATCGGTAAAGGAAATATCTGGAAATGAGAGTAGAGAAGTTGCGTACACGGGAATTTTAAAGTAATACCTGTTTGCTTCTTCCTGCAACCGTAATCTTCTTTCCTCCATCTTCCGTTGGAGCTGGTGTTACAAAAAGCATTAAGGAAATCTCCAAGCATCGTCATCATTGATACATGGCTGAGGTGAAACAAGTGTTTTTTTGACATTTTTAGATATTTACTTTTTCTGCAAAAACTTAAGACTTTTGCAAAATCCTGCTGCGTTTCCACCAGAATGGCTCACACAAGGCGAAAAAGTTATCTTGAAAGTCCAGAAAAAGTCCAGCTAGCCAGTGGGATCTTTTTTTAAAGTTCAAGGAACTGTTTGTGGGGCAATCTTAGGCTGAAAAAGGTTCTTGGTTAAATATTTTTTTGCATTTTTGTCACACTAAATTTTTTCAGATCATCCAACACATTTTAATATTAGTCAATGACAACACAACTGAACACAACATGCATTTTTGAATATTTAAATTAGTTTGATGTGCTGAAATATTTAAGTGTGACAAACATGCAAAAAAAGTAAAAACCTTGTTTTTTTCATTTGTTTTTCCCCCTCAAATATTTCATCTTTCTTTATTTAATCCCAATATACTGTATTCTCATAATATTTTGACTTTATTCTCATAATATTATAGGATATTCTCCGACCTAATTTTCCCAAAATGACAATCGTATTTTTTGTTTTGTTTGTTACCCATATTATGCTGTTTTAAATACATTTTTATTTAATATTTAAACTTTATGCTACTAAAATTATGCTTTTTTTTCTTATAATATTACAATGTTATTTTCCAACAGATCAATCTGCTGTTTTAGTTTGTATTTTTCTTGTTAAATAATATGTTTAGAATGTGCCACAGGCCACACTTAGGACACTACTCATTTAGAAGATCCTCAAGTGATCTTGACTCCAAGAAACCCGACTGACAGGACAAGCGAGGCAGCACTGCCTGGCTGCCAACCAATCCAAGTTGCATTCCACCTCTTGATGACCCCAATAATCTTTCTTTGCAAAAGTAAACAGGAATGCGCGTCTTAGGAAACTTTAATGCAACATGCAAATGGTGTTTCTCAAAGGGAAGCAACAAAAAAAAGGATACTGCCTCTTGTCTTGCTTTGGCTATGATGAGGTTCTCCATCATCTGCCGCTGAAGAGACAAAGTCTGTATGAGACAAAAGAAATGGTTATTACATGTGTACTGACTGACATCCTGAGATGGCCAAGTTAAATGCAAAATAGTTCCACACTCCAATCTCTTAGTACAGTAAGACTGAAAAGGCCAAAAGCAATTTGACAAACACATTAGGTTGTATGGGCCGCACGGTGGATGAATGGGTAGCATGTTGGCCTCACAGTCAGGGGGATCTGGGTTCGAATCTCCGTTGGGCATTTGTGTGGAGTTTCTCCCCCGTGCGTGCGTGGGTTTTTTCCGGGTGCTTCGGCTTCCTCCCACATTCCAAAAACATGCATGTTAGGGTAATTGGCGACTCTAAATTGTCCACAGGTGTGAATGGTTGTATGTCTTTGTTTGTCTATATGTGCCCTGCGATTGACTGGCAACCAGTCCAGGGTGTACCCCGCCTCCCGCCCAAAGTCAGCTGGGATAGGCTCCAGCATACCCGTGACCCTAATGAGGATAGGTTGTACTGAATTGTTGTCTGTTGATAACGTTACATTGTCTTTTATTGTTACATTTATATAGTATAGTATTTTTGTTTGCCTAAAACAGGGGTATTAACAGTACGGCCTAGGGACCATTTGTTTTTGTTTTTTGGCCCGTGGCACCTTCTAAATATACAACAGCAAAAATGTAAACAAGGGCAGTAATTTTAAGAGTAGAGATACTAAAAATTTAGAATAAAGTCATAATATTGAAAGAAAAAATTGCATAAAGTTGAAATATTTAAATGTATATTATGTCATTTAAAAAAAGTTGTAGTATTATGACAAATAAAGAAAAGACAAAAGGTTAAATTTTAGGAAAATTATGCTATTAGTCATTTTTAATGGCGACACATGCCACATGTCACTGGCATGCCACAAGCACTACTATTTTCCATCTTTTATGATACATTATATTTTGATTAATGTAAAATTACTGTGTGTTTTTTTGGTTGTATAGTCATTTGTCTACTACACACCATACATATTTCTACAAGGCTCAAAAATATCGTGGCTTTCCCGTTGATTATCTTCACACATGTACATACTTACTAAAGATGTCTTCTGATAGGCCTGACCAGGTGTGAGTCTTGCCAGGCGAGCCTCATAATTGGCCTTTAACTTCTGATTCAAATGCGAGGCTTCTTCAATGGGTGTTAGCTCCCTGGAAAACATAAGCAACATATAAAAAGTGTTAGACCGTGTAAACGTGGTTTTACCATTATTAGAGCCCTCTAGACATGAAATAACACCCCTATACAGTATATATATATATATATACACACACATACATACACACACACACACATATACATGTATATGAACATATACACATATATACACATACATATACACATACATACATACACATACACATATATACATATACACACATATATACATATATAGACTTTGACTCTGACACCGGTCATACAGGGAACGAACCGCCAGGATTAGGTGGTACGATACCCCATACTCCCGAAGCACTCCCCATAGTATTCCCCGAGGAACACGGTCGAATGCCTTCTCCAAGTACACAAAACACATGTAGACTGGTTGGGCAAACTCTCATGCACCCCCAAGGACCCTGCCGAGAGTATAGAGTTGGTCCACAGTTCCACGACCAGGACAAAAACCACACTGCTCCTCCTAAATCCGAGATTCGACTATCCGGCAGATCCTCCTCTCCAGAACCCCTGAATAGACCTTACAAGGAAGGCTGAGGAGTGTGATCCCACGATAGTTAGAACACACCCTCCGGTCCCCCTTCTTGAAAAGCGGGACCACCACCCAGTCCAGGGGCACCGACCCTGACATCCACGCAATGCTGCAGAGTCGTGTCAACCAAGACA
>QODF01000034.1:1693778-1776341 GCA_024372805.1 Oostethus manadensis | reverse complement strand
CGCCGAAGACGGCGGGTGGTGGTCCAGAATCTCTTTGAAGCCATCCGGAAGTCGTTTTCCATGGCCTCTCCGAACTCCTCCCATGTCCGGGTTTTTGCCTCAGCGATCACCAGAGCTGCAGACCGCTTGGCCTTCCGGTACCTGTCAGCTGCCTCCAGAGTCCCATGGGCCAAGACGGCCTGATATGACTCTTTCTTCAGCTTGACGGCATCCCTCACCACTGGTGTCCACCAACGAGTTCTGGAATTACTGCCACGACAGGCACCGACCACCTTACGGCCACAGCTCCGATCACCGCATCGACAATGAAGGCACGAAACATCGCCCACTCGGATTCAATGTCCGCTGCCTCCCTCGGAACATGGTCAAAGCTCTCCCGCAGGTGAGAGTTGAAACTCCAGGGGACTCTGCTAGGCGTTCCCAGCAGACCCTCACAATGGTCTGACCGGCATCCTCCCCCACCATCGGAACCAACTCACCACCAGGTGGTGATCAGTTGACAGCTCCGCCCCTCTCCTCACCCGAGTGTCCAAAACATGTGGTCGCAAGTCCGACGACACAACCACAAAGTCAATCATCGAACTGCGGCCCAGGGTGTCCTGGTGCCAAGTGCACTTGTGGACACCCTTATGCTTGAACATGGTGTTCGTTATAGACAATCGTGACGAGCACAGAAGTCTAATAACAAGACACCGCTTGGGTTAAGATCAGTGGGGCCGTTCCTCCCAATCACACCTCTCCAGGTCCCACTGCCGTTGCCAACATGAGCGTTGAAGTCACCCAGCAGAACAAGGTAATCCCCCGAGGGAGCACTCTGTAGTACTTCCTCTAAGGACTCCAAAAAGGGCGGGTATTCTGAACTGCCGTTTGGCGCATACGCGCAAACAACAGTCAGGACCCGTCCCCCCACCCAAAGGCGTAGGGCAACTACCCTCTCGTTTACTGGGTTAAACTCCAACGTGCAGGCTTGGAGCCGGGGGGCAACAAGAATTGCCACCCCTGCTCGTCGCCTCTCATTGCTGGCAAGACCAGAGTGGAATAAAGTCCAGCCCCTCTCGAGAGGACTGGAGCCCTTGCCGTGCATTGAGGTGAGTCCGACTATATCTAGCCGGAATTTCTCCACCTCACGCACCAGCTCAGGCTCCTTCCCCGCCAGAGAGGTGACATTCCACGTACCGACAACTAGCTTCTGTAGCCGAGGATCGGACCGCCAGGGCCTCTGCCTTCGGCCGCCACCCAGCTCTCTTGGCACCCGAACCCTTTGGCCCCTCCCACGAGTGGTAAGCTCATGGGAGGGGGGACCCACGTTACCTTTTCGGGCTGTACCTTTTCTATACCGCTTATCCTCATTAGGGTCACGGGGATGCTGGAGCCTATCCCAGCAGACTTTGTGCGAGAGGCGGGGTACACCCTGGACTGGTTGCCAGTCAATCGCAGGGCACCGTTCTTATTAATCACTTCAAAAATTGTTTTGGGTATGCTTGGTGCAAGTGTTTCCAGGAAGCTAGGTCCAAAAGAGTGATCTTATTCTCTCTGAAGAATTACTTCGTCAAGCGAGCATTGTGAGCTGCAGCATTGTCCTGTTGAAAAACCCAGCTGTTACCACACTGACGAGGGCCAGTGATGCAGGGTTGTCAGACGGCCCTGTGCCAGGGGTAGAAAACATCTCAGGTGGGATCTCCTTGTCATGCCAGTAACGTTAGAAGCCCTCTAGACTGTCAAGGTTAAATTTGTTCTCATCAGAGAATAAAACTTGTTTCCACCTTTCAGTGTCCCATGTTTGATGCTCCCTGGCAAACTGTAAACGGCAGCTGGTTACGTGCAGATGTTGCAGCGGGTATCCCTCATGACTGAGGGCCCTCGTCTGTGTGGTGATTTCTGCGTTCTTCAACAGCAAACTATAGTTAAAACTTAGATATTTTATATTTATTTACACATTAGAATTTGTACACTGAATATTTAGTCTCACAAGTGTTCAACTAGATGTCTAATAAATGTAAAATGTCTAAGTGTTAACTGTAACCCTATGTTTGGCCCATCCTGCAAATGTATTATTTGGTTTTGTGGATATTAATATAAAAAAACAAGGTAGCACTGTTCTGCAATATAAATAATGTGAGGGGTGTATTCACTTTTGCCAGTGTTACCGTCTGACCATTTCTCTCTTAATTTGCTCTCTTATTAAAAAAAAGCAAAAAACAGAGACTTACTTTTTGTTTGTATCCTGCAACACCACTGTTTGGAGTTTTTGGAAAACATCAGGAGGCAGGAAAGGGTAGCGCACCCGATCATCACTGTGGCTCTGACAAGTATTTGTGGGACTGGCTGCTTCCTGTTTGGTGACAACAGGAGCTGTGACAGCTAAAATGGGATTAAAATAGGGTGAAAAATCATGCGACTTTCAGTAGATTATTTTCATTGTGATGCATCAGGACATCTCCAGCATGGTAGGATGGTAAGGTAATTGTAGTGAAGATAATCTGAGGGTGGAAAATGACCTAACCTGCATTTAGAACAACTGGATGTCCGACAGTTTGATGACAGCTGAGGGAAGACGAAGAAGGGTGGTCAGCGGTCTTCTTTACAAAGGACCTGGCTCTCTCCAGACACTGCTCAGCCAGCGTCAACATGCGCTCCACCTCCATCCCAACCATGTCCTTCTCCTCTGAGGCTAATCAGCGAGAGTCGTGAATTGGCCACATGAAGAACAGAAAGTAAAAGTGAACACTTCGAAAAGACCAGAGAAATGCAGTCATATTTGTATAAATCACACAAAGACAGACAATGACCACAAGGGCCACATATGTATATAAAAGACACATCTTACCAAATATTAAAGAAGGCTAAAATTACTGGTGATGGTGGTGACATCCAAAAATGTTTTCTTTAGCTGTAATTTAAAAATGTCAGCCGACATCTGATGTAGTTTTGAGCTTATGATCGCTCTCTGCATTCACATGGATGCCTTTGAGTTGCAACAAAACTGCTATTGTGTCGCTTGTCTCCTGTTTAATATCACTTTACTTTACACATTATTGCCCACCAGCAGTACTAATAAGTTACAATCAATACAAAATATGCATATATTATGTACTGTATATACTGTATGTATAGATCTCGCTTTCTCTCAAGACACCAAACTGGCAGCTTTGTCTGCAAAAAATATTAAGAACTTAATGAATACATTCTTTAAAGATTTAACTACGTGTGTGATAATTCTATTCAATAAAATACCTTAACCGCCCCTTTATCACAGTTAATTGGTTCCAGACCTAACCGGGATAAATTAATTTCCACAAAGTTGCATTCGTTATTGATAAAGTTAATATTTTGGTAGTTAAACGCGAGTTTAAACATTTTAGAGCCCTCTGGACATAAAATAACCCCCCTATAGTCACCTTTACATGCCTATTAGTCAATATAGTAGACACAAGAGACAATACGACATATAAGACATAAATAAGACTTGCGCTCGTGTGTTGCTGTAAAAGTGTTCCAGTGCTTTGGGAGCTAAGTGGGCGATGGACAGAAAGTGACGCATTCCCAAAGTATCAGCATTTGCGACAGCCCCGTATTTCAAAAATCAAAATCCTTTTATATAAAACAGTATATAGTTATTGTAGTTGCGTATCAAATCGTTTACTGCAAAAAAATTTACATTCCCACTTAAAATGTATTTTTATCTGCAGTTCAATGTGACTACGAGCAAAATGTGATTAATCGTGTCTAAATATTTTAATCCATTAAAAGGCCTAACTTATATATATAGCCACTTCAAAATGCTTCATTTAGGATATCAATATGTAACATTTGCTTAAATATGCATATTTTGAACTGATAACAGGTCGTATTCTACTATAAAATAGCATGATTTATTAGTTCAATTTATTTTTGAAAAAGCTTGATAGACTGAAACCGCAAAATTCAAAAAACAGCGAGGGAATTACTATATAAATAGTAAAAATATAAATCTACTATTCAAAGATGTTCTCAGCAGTTATTCTCAACTGGTGCATCACCGTCTTTGGCTCAAATCGTTCTAAAAGGATTTTTTATGCAGTGGGGTGTCATTTATTAATAGTCCCATAGGTGGCGACAACGCTGTGTAGTACTATTTGAAACCCGCTGTTATAAAAGAAGACCAGCAATACTTAGTAGTCTACTGCTATTAAAACCGTCAGTCAGTCCTGTCTCTTGCTGAGCCTTACAAAGTGTTTACAAAGCGTATTATACGCTTATTAAATATCAACTGTTTAAGTGAAATGTGCATCTTAGTTGTTTATTTGACCACAGGAAATTTACAATGTTTGTTCTATCTGCAATTAATTGCGATTAACCATGAGCCGACTACGAACAAAATGTTTGACCTTACTTTGTGACACAGCATCCTCCAAAAGGGCTTGTGAAATGTAGTTGATTGTCCGAAGGTATTCACTGTAAGCTTCCTGCAGGAAGAACAACACAATACCTTACAATACTGCACTCTAGAAAGCAGACGCAAACTACAGTTTCACTTTTATCACGAGTAGGCTTGTCGGCAGTATCTCAAATCACTAAATACATGCATTTTAGACTTTCATTTGGTTGACAACATAAAACACAACTGCTAATGTTGCATGAGCAAATAATAACCCAGCAGAAGAATTCTATGAGGCATTTCAACAACAAATTCCTAAGTGTTTGTGCTCCAAATAACAATGACATCATGCGTTGGCTCCTGACTTATGAGCACTTGCTTCATGATCTCCTACTTAATTCCATTTGTATCCCATCCCAGCATGCGTTGTTGGAGTGGGACTTGGTGATGCTTTTATTGGAGCGCACTAAACTAATGAACAATGTACAGTGGTTATATGCTGAAAACATTCTGAACTGTAAACACTACTTTAACATGGTATTAATTTTTTTATGGCTGGCGGCATATACCAAAAATACAATTAAACATGCCTCTAATCAATCCCTAACCAAAGCGTTAGGGATTAGGGCAGGGGTGTCCAAAGTGGGCCCGGGGGGGAAGCATTTGTGGCCCACGGCTGTTTTTTGTATTGGTCCGCAGCTTAAAAATATAGGTAATTTAAAAAGAAAACTAAAAACAACAATAGCGAAAATGAAAAATCTGTAATTTTGCAGGAATAAGGTAAAAAAAAATTAAGGATCAAATAACAAAAGATCATAATGAGGAAAAATAATAACATAATTTTATTAGACAATCAAAACAACAGGTAAAGTTGTCATTTTTGAAAATTAGGTTGCAGAAAAAGATATGATGTCATTAGAATAAAGTCAAAACATGGGTAAAAAAAAAAAAAATTTAAGGAAGAAAGTTGTAATTGGAAAAAAATCCATCAGAAATTGAAAAAAAAGAGCTGGAATTTTACAAGCACAAAGTCAAAATATTATTTTAAAAAACGTTGCATTCTAACAAGAAAAAAAAAGCCACAAATTGACAAAAATAAACGTGTAATATTTATATTTTTAGTAGAATGGAGTTGAAATAGTCAAGAAAAAATATATTTTTAAAATTGTCATATTATGATAATTTATTATATTATTATTCATAATGGTAATTTTTGGAAAAGTATATTAGAAAAAAGTTAAAGTATCGGAATAAAGTCAAACTATTAAGAGAATAAAACAAATATTACAAAAAAGAAAATTCACAAAAATATTTTAAAAGCAAATAAATCTTTGGGAAATTTATAAATACTGCAAAAATAGGAAAAAAAGGCAAAGAGCGAAGCTGATACTAATAGTTTTTTTCATCTGTATGACAAAGCTGAGATGCGTTTTTTTCTTAAAATATATGTAAGTTTTAAACATATCTTTACAAAATATCAAAGTGGCAAAGTTGCATCCTTTCATCTTTCACTATGTGGACCTATAATGTGCTTAACGCATGTTCAGTGCATAAATTGTGTATACTGTATTAAGTGTAAAGCCACCGGGGCGTTCAGATCTCCATTTGGCCATCTCAGTGTGACGTTTGCATGTTCTCCCTGTGCGTGCGTGGGTTTTTTCTGGGTGCTCGAATTAAGTTAATTCGATAAAATGTGTAGTGTGAATGGTTGTTTGTCTATGTGTGCGCCGCCATTGGCTGGTGACCAGTCAAGGATGTACCCCGCCTCTCGCCCAAAATCAGCTGGGATAGGCTCCAGCATACCCCCTCAACCCCAGTGAGGATAAGCGGCATAGAAGATGGATGGATGAATGGAGCATCCTGGATAAAAGGTTACATTTAAGACGAAAAAGTTGACTTCTGCCAGATAAAAAGGCATCATACTTTATACGTGTACTGTATGTTACACACTTTGCAAATACCACAAACTTGTATTCATTGTAAGTGTTTAGTATGTCTGAACGACTTTGAATGTATATTTAGGAAGGTGAATAAAAAGTGTCCTCAATATAGGACAGCTCAGCTGTAATAACAGAAAGGAAGGCGTTTGGAAGGAGAAACGAAGGACTAAGGAGAACAGTAAGTCGGGTTTGTGAGGAGACAGCAAAGTGAATTGACAGCTAGCCGTGACAGCTAGTTTACATAAACATTAGCTTTCGTTTCATGAATGGCGCCAACTACCTTATGTCTGTTTCCTCCGTCCAGATTTATTGCGACTTTCGCCATTTTCATGGCCGTCTGTAGGGGCTTCACGTCAGCTGTAGCCATGATCAGATGCTTACATTCCCATGTTTATTTGCAACCCTTCAACGCCGCCCACTTATGCTCCAACAGCGACCCGGAAGCGGATCCCGGCCGCCATATTGGCTAGGGCAGTGGTGTGTAGTGATGGGAAGTTCGGATCATTTTACCAACTTTGATCTTTGAGTCCCGTTCAGTAAAAAGAACGAATCGTTTTTCGAGTCATTTCGTTCATTTTAGCAAAATATGATTAAAATGCAACATGTTTCTTCCCTATCACATCTACTGCTTACACAAACGTTAATCACGCTACAAACAATACAAAATTATATTGCTATAAGAAACCGTAAAGATTAATTCCATGTTTACCTGGGTATTTTGTCTATGAATCACTCACCTCAACTCTCGTCCCTTTTCGAGTCGTTCGTTTATTACGTGACAGCGCCATGTGAGCTTAACCTATGCTGCATGAGCGGGAAAGAGAATTCAATGAAATATTAGAATTAAATATAAGTAAATTATTAAATAAGAGTAAATTGTAGGTTTTGATTGTTTTATTAGGCTACGGTTTGGTTACTGATGGACAAAGACAAAAAAATAACAAATTAATAATTTTTTCAAATATAAAAAACACCACAGATTCTCAAGAAACATTAACAAAATGACAATGTCACAAATGAGGAAAATGCATTTTACACATCTTTTGATAGCTTTATGATCATTTCTAAATATGATTGTACATATAACAAATAGAGTTTTACTTTAGCATTTAACTGCGGTACTGATCGGAAAAGTGGTCACGTGGCAAAAGAACGAATGACTCAAACCCGAAGACTCGAGAGATGAACTAATCAATTTTCTTTCCGGCTCATGCAGCATAGGTTAGGCTTATGAGGCTGTCACGTAATGAACGAACGACTCAAACCCAAAGACTCTAAACAGTTGAACTGATTCCACTACAGAAGAGATAGGATGTTACGCACATGCGCATGCGCAACTGAACGACTCACTCCCCGAGACGATTTGTTCTTCCCGAGTCACATTTAAGATTTGTTGAAAAAGAACGAATCGTTCATGAACGACCCATCACTAGTGGCGTGGTGTGTTGCCAGATGGGACATGAAAACTGATTGTACCAGAAAATTAAAATGATCAGTTTTTGAAGAAAATGATCATAATTAACCCATTTTACCACATAATCAAGTAAAATATCACCACAGACCGTGCATAATATATGATAGTGTTTGTATAGTATAGTATAGTATAGTATAGTATAGTGTATTGTATTGTATAGTATAGATAGATAGATAGATAGATAGATAGATAGATAGATAGATAGATAGATAGATAGATAGATAGATTGAGGGAATCAAATAGTTTCTTCAGTTGTGATGCTTTTTGGAATTATTATTATTATATATTATAATTATTATTATTTGGAGATCAGCGAGAAAATCTTTTCTTCAAATTTTGCAGGAACTAGTGATGTGTCGGTTGCGAACGTAGCCTTTTGGCGTCTTTTGGAGCCAATCGAGAGCTTATTAGTGTTGTGACATTTACGAACGAACCGGTTCTTTTGAACGGCTCGTTAACAGAAACGATGGGAACCGAGTCGCAACTGAGAACCGTTCGTTCTCCCTCAAAACAGTGACGTCACGGTCAAAGCAGCGCGATATTGCGCCATTATGTAGAATATTTACAATGAATCCTGACGAGACATTCAAATGTAATCCATCCATCCATTTTCTTCTGCTTATCCGAGGGCGGGTCGCGGGGGCAGCAGGGAAGCCCAGATGTCCCTCTCCCCGGCCACGTCGTCTAGCTCTACATGTCAAATAAAGATATAATCAATATTTCTGAATAATTCATAATTCATATTGGTAGAATATTTTCATTCATTCATTTCATTTTTTTCTAGATAAAACAAGGCCAGGCACGTTTTTTAAAACCTAATAAATATAAAAATGAGCTAAATGAGACAGTTTTTGAACGTCTCTTTGAAAGGAACGGCATAGCAAGATCTGGCTCCCCTCAACGTCCCATAAATGCCATGTCATCTAAACCCTATTCTTTTTTCCCCGCTTGCCTTTTATTCGTGAAATTATGACGCAATAGGAGGGGGGATAAACACACAGCACATGGAGGAGTACTTTTGAAAAGCCAATCTTCAGTAAAGAGACAACTGTTACCTGGATGCTGCTTTTTCTTTTTGTTTTGCACCTTTTAATTGATGTTTTGTATATGTTGTGTTGTTTGATTGTAAGTAGATTTGACCTTTTCTATTCAGGCGGGTCTTGTATTTTATAATACATTATTAGACTTTTGTAGCTGTTCAATAAACATTTAAATACATCAATTTGTCTTTGTTTGTCTATATGTGCCCTGCGATTGACTGGCGACCAGTCCAGGGTGTACCCCGCCTCTCGCCCAAAGTCTGCTGGGATAGGCTCCAGCATCCCCTTGACCCTAATGAGGATAAGCGGTATAGAAAATGAATGAATGAATTTAAATAATAACCAGTTGATATTGTGTATTTATTATTAATATTCTTTTACACAATACACATGATTTGGTAATAAATTATTTTAAGACAACACAAAGGGAGCAAAAAGATCTGTATCTTTTAATTTCCATCACTTTCAGGAACAGATACGGAATGTTGGCGCTTCAGTGAAAGCAATGTTAGTGATATCTGGTGGAGGAATGAAACCAAAGCAACGTATGTCACTAAAAGGAGTGTAACACTGGTGGCCATTACTAAATATTGTGCAGAACACCAAGTTCAGCACTAAAACAGCTTTTAGTGCAAAGATATCCACACATTGTCAATAATACAGTACAAAACATACAAACAAGCAGTTCAATGGAATGGCTTGGTCTGAGGTGCATTTTGTTGCTCTGTAAAAAAGTTAAACCCCAAGGATGACTTCTAAACTGTCTTTGGATTAATTGCATATCTAACAAGCACTGTGCTGGAAAAAAAAGAAAAGTTCCCAGCTGTGACTCGGTTCGCGTCGACCATGTTAACGAGTCGTTCAAAAGAATCGGTTTGTTCGTGAACACTAATCTTAAAACCAATAGCTAATACACACAGGGCTAATAGTAAGTGGAATGACAAATAACAACTTGCACAGTGTTAGACAACCAATTTTAATAACTATTTACAAGCATTCATTCAAAGCAATCTGGGAAGCAGGAAGTAACACTACATTATTCTAAACTGATATTTATTTTTGATTTTTTTTTTTTAATCTCATTTTATGCAGTCCCTTTAAAGGTCTACCAAGTCATGTGCCTTGTTTCTCCTCCTCTGTTCTGCCTTGCACGAGAACTGGGCCTAAGACCAATTTTGTAATACAGTAATTGCAATAGTAGGCATAAGACAGCATACATAAAACATGTCAGTCAAGGTAAAGATATGGTTGGAAATCGTATTCACAATACACCGTAAGAGTAACTTAACATCAAGTATTTGGGTTTCTCCTAAAAACCAGAGCCTAGCTGTCACCGTGCATGTTTTTACAACACACAGCCCCGGATCCTCCTGTTACACATCCTTAGCAATAATACCCGATGGAATAAGCTCCCAAGTCACTGGAATTCACCACAGCCACATCGTTTTGAAGCGATAACTGGGAGCGATAAAGCCTGTGGTTAAGAGAATCCACCGGATCGTCCGACACCTACAATGTATGAGAAACAGGCTCGGTAATTTCTACGGTGAAATAGTGCAATCATCACTCAATGGATGTTGGGTTTTATGAAAGAATGAGGTAATAACAACAATGGGACGAATAGTGAACTGTTTTTGTATTGGCCCACGGCACATTGTAGAAATATAATTTAACAATAGAACTATATATGAATATATATATGAAAGAATGGGAAAATCAGCAGTAATTTTACAAGGGTAAAGTCAAAATAATAATAATTTAAAAAGTTGAAATCCAATGTGAAAAAGTCATATTTGTACAAAAATAATGTTGTAATATTAGAAGGTTCGCTTTTTTGATAGGATTTTTTGTTAATTTGTGAGGCAAATTCTTACAATGCAATAAAAAAAAATAATAATAAAACAGCAAAAACGCAGTTATTTTTTGAGAATGAAGTCAAAATATTAAGAGAAAAACGTTTTAATATAGCAAGAAAAAAGTTATAATTGTACAAGAATAAGGTCGTCGTATTGAGAGGAAAATGGTAGTTGCATAAAATTGAAATATTAAAGAAAAAAGACATTTAAAAAATGTACTATTATGAGAAACATACAAAACAACAAATAAAGTTGTATTTTTTGGAAAATTATGTGAGAGAAAAAGTTATAATATTACCAAAGTAAAATTAATTGTCAAAAGCCAGAAGTGAAAAAATGTAAAAAAAAAATTTTGACTAGAATAAAGTCAAAATATTAAAGGGAAAAAAAAGTGGCAATTTTAGGAACATACATTTGAAATATTATGTATATTATATATTACATATGCAAATTTAGTAGTAGGAAGTTAAAATATTCAAAATGTTATTTAAATGACATATGAGAAACAAGCTAAACAAAAGGGCTTACAATTTTTTGAAAATTAGCTTGTGAAATAGGTTATTATGCTACGATAATAAAGTCATAATTGCAAGAAGAAAACTTACAATAACAAACCTAAATAAAATATTAGGGAGAAAAAATGGGGAAAATTGCTGTAATTTTACAAAAATAAATTTTAAGAGAAAAAAGTCATATTCTGATGAGAGAAAAGTCACACTTTTACTAAAATAAACTTGTAATATTATGGGAAAAAATTATGTCCTTCTAGTATCATAGAGTTTAAAGAAACATTAAAGAAAAAAGTCACAGTTGTTAAAACAAAATAATGTTGCAATTTTTGGGATAGTAGATTGGGGAAAAGTTATTGGAATAAAGTCAAAATATTAAGGTAATAGAGTCCAAATATTAAAAAAAAATACATTTGGCAAAGATTATTTAGAATATTTTTAGAAAATACGTACAAAACAGCAAGAATGATTTGATTTTTATTTTGTGGTAAGGGTTTTATTAATCATGTAAATTAGGTGACTTTCATTAAAAAATGACTTGCAAAAAAAAAACGCGAAATTTACCTCTTCAAATTTCTTAGCCTTGTACATCTCTGCTCCTTTCAGGAAGTTGAGCAGTATGATGTCACACAGCACTGTACCCTGCATCATGACAGCTTTTATTAGTGGTGAGGAGGCGAACAGCTTTTCGCAAAAAAAGAATATTCTCAAAAACCAAGAAATCCTCACTTAATTCAAATAGAAAGCAATGGATGGGAGAAGCTGCATAACAATCCTTGACTTATTACAAAAATGTATGACAAGATTTTAGTGAATGATTGATTCAATGTAGGGTTGATACAATAGTTAATTGGTTCCAGAACTCACATTATAAGTGATTTGTTCTTTATAAATACAATATTTTCATAGTTGGATCATAGATAGCCTGTTTACGACTTTTTAAATACGAGCGTTTTAGCTCTTAGGTGATATTATTCAAACTTGGAGTAAAAGTTGGTCTGCTGATCAAGTCTGGTGCTTGTGCGTCTCACCCAACATAACATTACCGACACCTAGTGACCAGTGTAGAATACTACATATCATCACAATGTCTTTGAAAACGTCTTCTGAGTGTCTTACATTTGCATTTTACTTAATGTAGACATTTTTTATGCTTGGTCATGCTTCATTTAGGCAAAGAAATTCATAAAATTTGGATTAATATTTTTGGATTAATAATAGGCCGTATTTCACCACAAACACTGTCACATGTTCTTCAGCTAGTGAGTGACTTGTGTCACCCCAAAATGAGACTGAACATGCAAACCTGAGTTCCATGTGTTCCCCTTCCAAGACTTGTGGTTAAATTTACAGTAGCAGGCAAAGGTTTGTGCACAGCCAACCATGCACATACTGTAAGTATGAAAGGCTGAAACGTAGAACACTTACCACTCCTATTGACGTGAAAGCTGCCACCATGTTGATAAGTGTGGGTATCATGTTAAACTTTCCTGCCTGAAAAGCAGACAAAAAGATTCTAAAGTGAATATAAAAATAACCATTCTTTTCAAGAACCCATACAGCCACCCAAACATCCATTCATTTTCTTCCGCTTAGCCGAGGTCATGTTGCAGGGGGAAGCAACCTAAGCTGCTGCCAAAGCCTAAGCCCAGACTTCCTTCTGCTCAGCTACTTTGTCCAGCTCTACCTGTCGGATCCCGAGGCGTTCCCAGGCTGGTTGAGAGACATAGTGTAGTCTCTCCAACGTGTCGGAGTCCTCCCTGAACCCTCCTACTGGTTGGACATGCCATGAACACCTCCCCAGGTAGGCTTCGTGACCAGATGTCCTAGCCACCTAAATGCGGAGGAGCAGTGATTTCACTCCGAGTTTCTCCCAAATCTCTAAGGAAGAGCTCAGTCACCCTACGAAAAAAAAATGTAACAACTTTTACATGCGATTTTGTCCTTTCAGTCACTTTTTTGGTTGGTTGTATTTCATACAGGCAAACATTGGCATCTTTGACCAAAAACAATGGCATCTTTGAAATGCCATTATTTTAGCCATGACTATATGTATATACTGTATGTAAGGCAATAAAAAATGTAAAAGTAAAAAAAGCTCTGCGAAAATCTGCACAGAATCTTGGCAGTAGCAACAGGGAAGGATATGTGTGACAGCCTGGGTGAGGAAAACTAAGGTTCTCTAACTAAGAGAAAACTAAGGTGGAAGTTCTGGGTTACAGTCTCCGTTTGAACATATCTGTGTGGAGTTTCCCATGTTCTCCTGGTACATGTGTGGGTTTTCTCTGGGTACCCAGGCTTAGTCCCACATTCCAAAAATATGCATGTGGTAACTCTTTTGTAAAGCAACACTTAGATACACTAACAATACGCTGTGTTATAAAATAAACTGCATCTCAGCTTTGTGATGTAGTTGAAAAAGCCTACTATTTGTAGAAACTCCAGTCTTTGCTTTTTCCACCCATTTTTGACATTGTTTTTTGTAATTTTCCAAATATTTTAACTTTCTTCTTTAATAATCAGTCCTTCCCCTCTTGTAGCCTGACACCTATGGGGGGCAAGCATACGGTGCAATGTCCTTGGGTGGTAGTGGAGGGCGGGCGCCTGGATGACCTGGTCTTTGGTGGCCAAATCTGGTTCTTGGGACATGGAATGGAACTTCTCTGGTGGGGAAGGAGCTTTAGCTTGTGCGAGAGGTTTCGAGACATTGCAAATAGACATGGTTGGATTCATCTTGACCCACAGTTTGGGTTCTGCAACCAAATTCCTTGAGGCTGGATCTTGTTCTACTCTGGAGTTACTGCATAGTAGAGGTGGCGAGCTGGTGTGGGCTTGTTAATAGCCACCCGGCTTGGTGTCTCTGTGTTGGAATCATCCCTGTTGAATGAGAGGGTCACTTCTTTATGCCTTTGGGTTGGTCCTAACTGTCATTTGTGCAAACACACCAAACGACAGTTCTTGGAGTCTGTCAGGGGGGTGCTGGTGAGCACCCTAGCTGGTGACTCTGTAGTTCTACTGAGAGCTGAGCCGGAAGGCGAACAGCTCAATTTACTGGTCCATCTACAGTATGTTCCCACCCTCAGCTTGTCATGAGCTTTGGGTCGTGAGCGAAAGAACGAGGTATTTTGTTTCGCAAGTGGCCTGGGAACCCCTTGGTGTCCTCCAGAGACAAGGAAGTCTGGACTTCTCTACTTAAGACTGCTACCCCTGCAACCCAGATAGGAGGAAGAAAATGAAATGGATTTTCTTTTTGTAGTATTATGACTGTCTTCTCATAATATTATAAATTTTTCAGCAACCTAATTTTTCCCAAATTACGTTTTCAGTTTTGTTTTTTATTATGTTTTCAGTTTTGTTTTTTATTATGTTTTATACATAATTTCTTTAAAAATTGAACTATCCATCCATCCATCCGTTTATTATGCTGCTTATCTATACGCTACTAAAATGGCATATTTTCCCCATAGAATTACAAGTTTATTCTGGTAGATGACAGATAATTCTCATTTACATATGATTTTTTACTCTTAATATTTTGATTAATTCTTGTAAATTTACAGGTGGTATTTTTTGCTGTTTTTATGTTTTTTAATTTGCCAACTACTTCGTTTTTCTTGTAAATTTTTTTTTGTTTTTTGTTTTCTCGTAATTCTGACTTTATTCACACAATATTTACAACAATTACAGGTATACTGTATTTGTTGTTTGTTTCTCATGATAATACAAGTTAAAAATATATAACTTGTTTTTGATATTTCAAACTACTACTATTTAATTCAATAAATTATTAAATTAAATTAAATTATATTTTCCGAACATACCACAGGCCAACAAAAAAAAACATCCACGAGTTGCAAAGGGTCCCCGGGCTGCGCTTTGGACACCCCTGCTATACATATACAGTACTGTACCTATTCTTGCTAACTACTTAGCTAATACCAATGGAAACGACACCAAATGTTTACTCACATTTCCATTGACAAGCACATCGAATCGTATAGCGTAGGCTTTGACCAGTGTGCGATAGTCAGTCCCATTCTCCATCTTGTAATAGTTGGCAAACCTTCCATTAAAAAAACATACAATCATGTCAAAAAGTGTGCAAATTGCATGGTGTAACTTTTCCGCGGTGTTATTTATTTTTCTGAAAAATACTTCATATTATTAAGGTAAGTTTTTGATGCCAAAAGTAGGATTGACTTCCAATGTCAAGAATGACCATGACACTATGTCAAACACACATACGTCTGGAAATTTGGTTGAGAAACATCAACCAAAAGCAAAACATCTTTAAAGAAAAACATGGCGGACTTGGGACCTACTTATCCATTCGCTAGTCAGCATTTTTTACAATTAAAAATGAAAAAATGTAAGTCAAAATTATGAGATAATTATTAGGAAATTATGAGCCTATGTTACATAGCATTCATTATATACGCAGTTTGTGTACCATAATTTCCATCTTTTATCTCATAATGTTGACTTTTGTTTTCATAATTATCATGTTTTATCTCACAGTTTTGACTTGTTTTCTCATAATTATGACTTTTTATCTCATAATTTTGAATTTTAAACTCATAATTATGACTTTATTATCTCCTAATTGTCACTAGCTCTATCACTATCATTAGCTCATAATTTGGACTTTTTTATGTCATGATGATATTGGAATAACCATTGGGATATTTTTTCCTTTCAATGACAGAAAGGGGCTTTCGTAGTCTGTGTCCCAATTGATATTTTAAAAGTACTTTTGCTCTAGTAGTTCAGACAGTAAAGCTTTGGAACAGGGGCCGGCAACATGCGACTCCGTAGCGGCGGTAGTCCCCCTTCACTGTGTCTGGACTGCTCTCTCATGGCGCTCGCTCGGGAAGTGCCGCTCTAACCGCTGGTTGTTTTTCTAGGGACTGTAAATAAATTACTATTTTGGTTAAGAAAAATGCAAATACCAGAAAAATTTTCAAACGACGTCAAGAAAAGTCTTTACATTTTTCTCTAGTCATTTTGAGAAAATAAGGTTTGGAAAGTTTCCAAGTTTAGCGAGAAAATCGCCAAGTTGGCAAGTTGAGAAGCCATTCATAGGGAATACAATAAAAGAATAAAATAATGTTCCTGTTTGCAAAGACAGTCAAGAACAGGATCAATAGAATTGTTATTCCTGACCATTCAGTGCAGAAATAAACAAATCTTCGGCACTTTAAGGTAAACTTTTATGTTGAAGCTGGTTAATGTTTTATTTTTTATTTTACACAAATCAATTCAGTGTTTAAATTAGCTCATGGTAGGTCTACACATGTAGCCGCACTTCTGTTTGTTGAATTTTGTGGTTCTTACATTACAAAAGATTACAATTTTAAAAAGTTTCCACGTTCTGTAATGTTTTGCGGCTCCTGAACATTATTTTTTACTGGAAGAGGAGACAAAATGGCTCTTTTGATGGTAAAGGTTGCCAACCCCTGCTTTAGTGCTCCAGACCTGAAATTGTAACCTGGTGAGACAGCATTCTTCTGTGACATTGCATCCAGTCTGGTGAATGAGTAGGAGGGGTTACACTGGTCATCGGATTTGTCCAGGTCACATATCCAGCCAATCTTTATCCCGATCACACCTCCCTAAACAAGGGGGAACGCCGAGAGAATGTTAGCTGTACTGTGGATATAAGACACCCTTCTTCAAATGTCAAAATGTGTGATATAAATACATTTAGCAGGTCTGGTCATAATAGCTTTTGGGTTTGCGGGAATAACTACCAGGAAATTTGTTGATAAGCATCCTCTAAAAACAGCAAGACATGGGCTCCAGGTTGTCTTATATTAGACTGACCCTAAAAAAACAACAGGCACATGCACCCCTGATCAAAATCCATCCATCCATCCAATTTCCCATGCGGCTTATCCTCATCAGGGTTCTAACCTAACCTGGTTAGGTTAGTTGGCGACTCTAAATTGTCCGTAGGTATGAATGCGAGTGTGAATGGTTGTATGTCTGCCCTGATCAAAATGTCAAGACGGATTGAAAAATTGCAAGATTTCTTGGCAAAAATGTGGATTGAAAGTGATTCATGATCACATGCATGACCTATGGTCATAATCTCTTGAAGGCAAAGGCAAAAAAGCTTTCTCTCTTTGAACTCTGTGGGATTGCTGAGCTGCATCAGCAAGGCCTCTTGGAGTGCGCTATTGCTGGTTGGATGCAGTAAGAGAGTCATTTGAGACTTCTTCAAAGATCCCGAGTGTTATGGAACTAAAAAAGTCAAGTGGTAGACCCCAAAATAACGTCACCGGCCCTGAGCTCGAGGATCCCACTGGCTGTCCGTCAAGACTGGAGACGACCGTCGTCGGCCCAAATCAGGGTTATCACTGGTGCAGTGAAGTCCAATAACCATCAANTAAAGTCATAATTGCAAGAAGAAAACTTACAATAACAAACCTAAATAAAATATTAGGGAGAAAAAATGGGGAAAATTGCTGTAATTTTACAAAAATAAATTTTAAGAGAAAAAAGTCATATTCTGATGAGAGAAAAGTCACACTTTTACTAAAATAAACTTGTAATATTATGGGAAAAAATTATGTCCTTCTAGTATCATAGAGTTTAAAGAAACATTAAAGAAAAAAGTCACAGTTGTTAAAACAAAATAATGTTGCAATTTTTGGGATAGTAGATTGGGGAAAAGTTATTGGAATAAAGTCAAAATATTAAGGTAATAGAGTCCAAATATTAAAAAAAAATACATTTGGCAAAGATTATTTAGAATATTTTTAGAAAATACGTACAAAACAGCAAGAATGATTTGATTTTTATTTTGTGGTAAGGGTTTTATTAATCATGTAAATTAGGTGACTTTCATTAAAAAATGACTTGCAAAAAAAAAACGCGAAATTTACCTCTTCAAATTTCTTAGCCTTGTACATCTCTGCTCCTTTCAGGAAGTTGAGCAGTATGATGTCACACAGCACTGTACCCTGCATCATGACAGCTTTTATTAGTGGTGAGGAGGCGAACAGCTTTTCGCAAAAAAAGAATATTCTCAAAAACCAAGAAATCCTCACTTAATTCAAATAGAAAGCAATGGATGGGAGAAGCTGCATAACAATCCTTGACTTATTACAAAAATGTATGACAAGATTTTAGTGAATGATTGATTCAATGTAGGGTTGATACAATAGTTAATTGGTTCCAGAACTCACATTATAAGTGATTTGTTCTTTATAAATACAATATTTTCATAGTTGGATCATAGATAGCCTGTTTACGACTTTTTAAATACGAGCGTTTTAGCTCTTAGGTGATATTATTCAAACTTGGAGTAAAAGTTGGTCTGCTGATCAAGTCTGGTGCTTGTGCGTCTCACCCAACATAACATTACCGACACCTAGTGACCAGTGTAGAATACTACATATCATCACAATGTCTTTGAAAACGTCTTCTGAGTGTCTTACATTTGCATTTTACTTAATGTAGACATTTTTTATGCTTGGTCATGCTTCATTTAGGCAAAGAAATTCATAAAATTTGGATTAATATTTTTGGATTAATAATAGGCCGTATTTCACCACAAACACTGTCACATGTTCTTCAGCTAGTGAGTGACTTGTGTCACCCCAAAATGAGACTGAACATGCAAACCTGAGTTCCATGTGTTCCCCTTCCAAGACTTGTGGTTAAATTTACAGTAGCAGGCAAAGGTTTGTGCACAGCCAACCATGCACATACTGTAAGTATGAAAGGCTGAAACGTAGAACACTTACCACTCCTATTGACGTGAAAGCTGCCACCATGTTGATAAGTGTGGGTATCATGTTAAACTTTCCTGCCTGAAAAGCAGACAAAAAGATTCTAAAGTGAATATAAAAATAACCATTCTTTTCAAGAACCCATACAGCCACCCAAACATCCATTCATTTTCTTCCGCTTAGCCGAGGTCATGTTGCAGGGGGAAGCAACCTAAGCTGCTGCCAAAGCCTAAGCCCAGACTTCCTTCTGCTCAGCTACTTTGTCCAGCTCTACCTGTCGGATCCCGAGGCGTTCCCAGGCTGGTTGAGAGACATAGTGTAGTCTCTCCAACGTGTCGGAGTCCTCCCTGAACCCTCCTACTGGTTGGACATGCCATGAACACCTCCCCAGGTAGGCTTCGTGACCAGATGTCCTAGCCACCTAAATGCGGAGGAGCAGTGATTTCACTCCGAGTTTCTCCCAAATCTCTAAGGAAGAGCTCAGTCACCCTACGAAAAAAAAATGTAACAACTTTTACATGCGATTTTGTCCTTTCAGTCACTTTTTTGGTTGGTTGTATTTCATACAGGCAAACATTGGCATCTTTGACCAAAAACAATGGCATCTTTGAAATGCCATTATTTTAGCCATGACTATATGTATATACTGTATGTAAGGCAATAAAAAATGTAAAAGTAAAAAAAGCTCTGCGAAAATCTGCACAGAATCTTGGCAGTAGCAACAGGGAAGGATATGTGTGACAGCCTGGGTGAGGAAAACTAAGGTTCTCTAACTAAGAGAAAACTAAGGTGGAAGTTCTGGGTTACAGTCTCCGTTTGAACATATCTGTGTGGAGTTTCCCATGTTCTCCTGGTACATGTGTGGGTTTTCTCTGGGTACCCAGGCTTAGTCCCACATTCCAAAAATATGCATGTGGTAACTCTTTTGTAAAGCAACACTTAGATACACTAACAATACGCTGTGTTATAAAATAAACTGCATCTCAGCTTTGTGATGTAGTTGAAAAAGCCTACTATTTGTAGAAACTTTAGTCTTTGCTTTTTCCACCCATTTTTGACATTGTTTTTTGTAATTTTCCAAATATTTTAACTTTCTTCTTTAATAATCAGTCCTTCCCCTCTTGTAGCCTGACACCTATGGGGGGCAAGCATACGGTGCAATGTCCTTGGGTGGTAGTGGAGGGCGGGCGCCTGGATGACCTGGTCTTTGGTGGCCAAATCTGGTTCTTGGGACATGGAATGGAACTTCTCTGGTGGGGAAGGAGCTTTAGCTTGTGCGAGAGGTTTCGAGACATTGCAAATAGACATGGTTGGATTCATCTTGACCCACAGTTTGGGTTCTGCAACCAAATTCCTTGAGGCTGGATCTTGTTCTACTCTGGAGTTACTGCATAGTAGAGGTGGCGAGCTGGTGTGGGCTTGTTAATAGCCACCCGGCTTGGTGTCTCTGTGTTGGAATCATCCCTGTTGAATGAGAGGGTCACTTCTTTATGCCTTTGGGTTGGTCCTAACTGTCATTTGTGCAAACACACCAAACGACAGTTCTTGGAGTCTGTCAGGGGGGTGCTGGTGAGCACCCTAGCTGGTGACTCTGTAGTTCTACTGAGAGCTGACCCGGAAGCCGAACAGCTCAATTTACTGGTCCATCTACAGTATGTTCCCACCCTCAGCTTGTCATGAGCTTTGGGTCGTGATCGAAAGAACGAGGTATTTTGTTTCGCAAGTGGCCTGGGAACCCCTTGGTGTCCTCCAGAGACAAGGAAGTCTGGACTTCTCTACTTAAGACTGCTACCCCTGCAACCCAGATAGGAGGAAGAAAATGAAATGGATTTTCTTTTTGTAGTATTATGACTGTCTTCTCATAATATTATAAATTTTTCAGCAACCTAATTTTTCCCAAATTACGTTTTCAGTTTTGTTTTTTATTATGTTTTCAGTTTTGTTTTTTATTATGTTTTATACATAATTTCTTTAAAAATTGAACTATCCATCCATCCATCCGTTTATTATGCTGCTTATCTATACGCTACTAAAATGGCATATTTTCCCCATAGAATTACAAGTTTATTCTGGTAGATGACAGATAATTCTCATTTACATATGATTTTTTACTCTTAATATTTTGATTAATTCTTGTAAATTTACAGGTGGTATTTTTTGCTGTTTTTATGTTTTTTAATTTGCCAACTACTTCGTTTTTCTTGTAAATTTTTTTTTGTTTTTTGTTTTCTCGTAATTCTGACTTTATTCACACAATATTTACAACAATTACAGGTATACTGTATTTGTTGTTTGTTTCTCATGATAATACAAGTTAAAAATATATAACTTGTTTTTGATATTTCAAACTACTACTATTTAATTCAATAAATTATTAAATTAAATTAAATTATATTTTCCGAACATACCACAGGCCAACAAAAAAAAACATCCACGGGTTGCAAAGGGTCCCCGGGCTGCGCTTTGGACACCCCTGCTATACATATACAGTACTGTACCTATTCTTGCTAACTACTTAGCTAATACCAATGGAAACGACACCAAATGTTTACTCACATTTCCATTGACAAGCACATCGAATCGTATAGCGTAGGCTTTGACCAGTGTGCGATAGTCAGTCCCATTCTCCATCTTGTAATAGTTGGCAAACCTTCCATTAAAAAAACATACAATCATGTCAAAAAGTGTGCAAATTGCATGGTGTAACTTTTCCGCGGTGTTATTTATTTTTCTGAAAAATACTTCATATTATTAAGGTAAGTTTTTGATGCCAAAAGTAGGATTGACTTCCAATGTCAAGAATGACCATGACACTATGTCAAACACACATACGTCTGGAAATTTGGTTGAGAAACATCAACCAAAAGCAAAACATCTTTAAAGAAAAACATGGCGGACTTGGGACCTACTTATCCATTCGCTAGTCAGCATTTTTTACAATTAAAAATGAAAAAATGTAAGTCAAAATTATGAGATAATTATTAGGAAATTATAAGCCTATGTTATATAGCATTCATTATATACGCAGTTTGTGTACCATAATTTCCATCTTTTATCTCATAATGTTGACTTTTTTTTCATAATTATCATGTTTTATCTCACAGTTTTGACTTGTTTTCTCATAATTATGACTTTTTATCTCATAATTTTGAATTTTAAACTCATAATTATGACTTTATTATCTCCTAATTGTCCCTAGCTCTATCACTATCATTAGCTCATAATTTGGACTTTTTTATGTCATGATGATAGAGGAATAACCATTGGAATATTTTTCCTTTCAATGACAGAAAGGGGCTTTCGTAGTCTGTGTCCCAATTGATATTTTAAAAGTATTTTTGCTCTAGTAGTTCAGACAGTAAAGCTTTGGAACAGGGGCCGGCAACACGCGACTCCGTAGCGGCGGTAGTCCCCCTTCACTGTGTCTGGACTGCTCTCTCATGGCGCTCGCTCGGGAAGTGCCGCTCTAACCGCTGGTTGTTTTTCTAGGGACTGTAAATAAATTACTATTTTGGTTAAGAAAAATGCAAATACCAGAAAAATTTTCAAACGACGTCAAGAAAAGTCTTTACATTTTTCTCTAGTCATTTTGAGAAAATAAGGTTTGGAAAGTTTCCAAGTTTAGCGAGAAAATCGCCAAGTTGGCAAGTTGAGAAGCCATTCATAGGGAATACAATAAAAGAATAAAATAATGTTCCTGTTTGCAAAGACAGTCAAGAACAGGATCAATAGAATTGTTATTCCTGACCATTCAGTGCAGAAATAAACAAATCTTCGGCACTTTAAGGTAAACTTTTATGTTGAAGCTGGTTAATGTTTTATTTTTTATTTTACACAAATCAATTCAGTGTTTAAATTAGCTCATGGTAGGTCTACACATGTAGCCGCACTTCTGTTTGTTGAATTTTGTGGTTCTTACATTACAAAAGATTACAATTTTAAAAAGTTTCCACGTTCTGTAATGTTTTGCGGCTCCTGAACATTATTTTTTACTGGAAGAGGAGACAAAATGGCTCTTTTGATGGTAAAGGTTGCCAACCCCTGCTTTAGTGCTCCAGACCTGAAATTGTAACCTGGTGAGACAGCATTCTTCTGTGACATTGCATCCAGTCTGGTGAATGAGTAGGAGGGGTTACACTGGTCATCGGATTTGTCCAGGTCACATATCCAGCCAATCTTTATCCCGATCACACCTCCCTAAACAAGGGGGAACACCGAGAGAATGTTAGCTGTACAGTGGATATAAGACACCCTTCTTCAAATGTCAAAATGTGTGATATAAATACATTTAGCAGGTCCGGTCATAATAGTTTTTGGGTTTGCGGGAATAACTCCCAGGAAATTTGTTGATAAGCATCCTCTAAAAACAGCAAGACATGGGCACCAGGTTGTCTTATATTAGAGTGACCCTAAAAAAACAACAGGCACATGCACCCCTGATCAAAATCCATCCATCCATCCAATTTCCCATGCGGCTTATCCTCATCAGGGTTCTAACCTAACCTGGTTAGGTTAGTTGGCGACTCTAAATTGTCCGTAGGTATGAATGCGAGTGTGAATGGTTGTATGTCTGCCCTGATCAAAATGTCAAGACGGATTGAAAAATTGCAAGATTTCTTGGCAAAAATGTGGATTGAAAGTGATTCATGATCACATGCATGACCTATGGTCATAATCTCTTGAAGGCAAAGGCAAAAAAGCTTTCTCTCTTTGAACTCTGTGGGATTGCTGAGCTGCATCAGCAAGGCCTCTTGGAGTGCGCTATTGCTGGTTGGATGCAGTAAGAGAGTCATTTGAGACTTCTTCAAAGATCCCGAGTGTTATGGAACTAAAAAAGTCAAGTGGTAGACCCCAAAATAACGTCACCGGCCCTGAGCTCGAGGATCCCACTGGCTGTCCGTCAAGACTGGAGACGACCGTCGTCGGCCCAAACCAAGGTTATCACTGGTGCAGTGAAGTCCAATAACCATCAAACGCTATCTGCCGGAAAAGGCTTTTGAGAACAAAAATCGTATTTTAAAGCCTCGTCTCCTTCAACAAGTTTTATTTTTTGATGAAGGAAATGTAAGCTTGATGGTCCCGATGGCTTCCAAAGTTCCTGTCATGACAAGGAGTTCCAAACCATCATGATCAATGCTGTTTTTTCCTTCAATAATACCACTGTGCTTCAGGTTGTGCCTTCCAGAAAGTTCAACTTTTGTCTCGTCAGACCACAGAGTATTTTCTCAAAGGTCTTGGCAATCATAAAGATGTTTTTTGGCAAAATTGAGATGAGCCTTAATGTTCTTTTTGTTCCTGGACCTGAAAGTCTTTTTTACCCCGTGTCTTTCTTATGCTGGAGTCATGAACACTGACCTTAACTGAGGCAAGTGGGGCACGTAGTTCTTTGGATGTTGTTGTGGGTTTTTTTGTACCCCTTGAATGAGCTGCGCTCTTGCGGTAATTTTGATCGGCTGGCCACTTCTGTTTAATTATTTTTTTGGCATTTGTGGATAATTTCTCTTTTCCTGTGGTTTGCTAGAGCCCCAAAATATAGAAACGGCTTTATAAGCTTTTCCACTTAAACTCAGGTGTGATAAACAACATTTAAGGTGTGTTTTAACAGGGGGTAAACACTTTTCACACAGGGACACGTAGGCTTTGCTTTTTTTCTCCCTTAATTCAAAGTTTTGTTTAAAAACTGCATTTTTTGTTCATTTACTTCGTCGCTGACAAATATTTACATTTGCTTGATGATCTGAAACATTTCAAATGTGAAAAACATGCACACAAAAAAAAAGAAATCCACAATCCACTAGTACGAGCTTGGAGAGAAGGTTATACATTGCTGTCTGATGCATGTGCTAGCATGGATCAACTTTAGGTTGTGCACCACACAAACATGCACACTAGCACTGAATAACATCATCACACTTTACCTTTACGCATTCACACATAGCATCAGCATTTGGTACCAAATAGTTATATGTGATACCACTGATTTTGTTTCTAATCCGATACTGAATAAAAATTCAGGCTGGTATCAGTAATTCACCAAATGTGTTAAATTTTAAAAAGTCGTGTATTTCAGATGCTAGCATAAAGAATACAATACATTTAATTAATGTGTGAATTTCATAAATGACTAGTTAAATTCCATCCATCCATCCGTTTTCTATACCGCTTATCCTCATTAGGGTCGCGGGGATGCTGGAGCCTATCCCAGCAGACTTTGGGCGAGAGGCGGGGTACACCCTGTACTGGTCGCCAGTCGATCGCAGGGCACATATAGACAAACAAACACTCACACTCACATTCATACCGATGGACAATTTAGAGTCACCAATTAACCTAAAATTCATGTTTTTGGAATGTGGGAGGAAACCGGAGTACCCGGAGAAAACCCACTCACGCACGGGGAGAACATGCAAACTCCACACAGAGATGCCCAACGAAGATATGAACCCAGGTTTTTCAAGATCTCCTGACTGTGTGGCCAATGTGCTAACCACTCAGCCACCGTGCGGCCCACTAGTTAAATTATTTAAGTAATTAATTTCCTTAATATAAACCCTGAATTATATCGAAGTAGCAAGGTGATCTACAATATAGCCAAGTTTATATACAACAGCAGAAAAAAATTGGAAGAAACGTGTTGCCAATGTGATGAGTTGGACAGCAAACTGATTGAGAAATTCTTCACCATGCAAGACGAAAATGACCCAAAACAACCAAAAGCTCATCAAGGAAACGAAGTAGGTAGATATCGAGATAAATGTCGCTAAGATAAAGATGTAGATGAAAGTTAAAAATCAAGCAAAAATACAACAAAAATAAACAAACTGGCCTCACAGTTTCAAATGTTTTGCAGGAACTACAGTATGTGGGCCATAGATGGTATTCATCATCCACACATTTGCTCGCTGTATGTTGTTTGAAAAATGAAAATAAAACTCTACCTTGTCTGCCAGCTTGGTGAAGTTCTGATGCGCATAGCGGACCACATCTCCCACTCTGAAGATGGGGCAATAAGTGTTGTTGACCATGTCAAACTTACATTTCTTGATGTAGTCGTCAGTGATGGTGGGGAGGAAGTTCCCTCTGCACGCAACACGCATCAAATGACCACATGTTATGTTCCATTGTTTACGTATACTTACACTTACTTGGTGTAGTTGAAGGTTGGAAATCGGATGCTGTTTTTGATGAAAATAGTAAAATTTTCCACTTCCATCATTGGCCTACTAATAAAAAAGAGAAAAGCGTTGATGGAGCCAGATGATTTTGGGTGTGAGGTGAGTTAACCAAGGCGTCCCCAACAGTGGCGATTGCTCTACGACTGCCCTATATCGTCCCGCCCAAAAAGTGGTGAAATATGTGCTGCTGTGTGTACATTTCATGGACTAAATATGCACAACAATACCTTCATCTTTTGGTCAGAATCAGCTACTTATCACAGGTAATTGACACCTCTTCCTTGTCATTCGTCCCCGCAACACCATGGCACTTTTTTTACACAGTCAGGCAATGAGCGTCTACTGACCTCCATGGGGAAGTGTATAGTGGGTTGTTCCACTGCGCAAAACTGGACGGTCATTGGATAAATGCTGGGCTTTGTCCCGCCCATTAGATGTTGAGCATCTCTGGGGGTCTGTAGGGCAGTAGACTGGCCCGGACGCTTAAATCCACTTTTGATTGACAGTGAAGTGAGCGAATCAGCGATCTTGAAGTACAAACCTCCACCCGCAGCATTTTCTTAGTGTTTCATTCAGTTGTTCTAAACTGATCTGGAGACTTTACTGATCCACATCGACTTTGTCTTTGTTAAAAACGACTAGCCTTTTGTTTGGCGACTCTCTTCTGTCACGCTGCGGTTTCTTTCCCCGACAAGCAGTGGAAAAGTCCCCTACTTGGTGGTCATTTCATTGAAAAGGAAGGGAAGGTAGAATTTGCATCTTAGTAAGTGTCCACACAAAGCGTGGATCAAGCCAATGAAAATGGAAGAATGATAAACATACTACTTAAGACCTGCTGGAGTGTATTGCTTGATTGTATTGCAATGATCGATGCGTGTGGGGCGGTTGTGTGTCTTACCTGCTGATAGTATCAACCTCAGCAGGACACCAGCCTTTAATTTCACATGTGTTGATTGTGTTGTTGAAAGCAACGCATCTCCCTGTAAGAATCCCTGCGGAAGTAAATAATTAACAGCTGTGCTGTACATTTTCCACAATTTCATGTAAAGAGATGTGTTTCATGTAACATAATTACAGTACAATTCTCACCATAACTTCCCGGCTTGTTTCCAAGTCGGGTGCAGTTGCTGTCGTCAGTACAAACGTAAAATTTCTCACTCTATAAACACACACAAGTTATGAAATATAAGCAGTCACCAGTATAAGGTGATTTGTTTTGTTTTTTCAGGATGGGAACCATCCGGGCATTTAATTTTGTCAGAGTCAAAAAGTCAGTTTAACAATGTATTCTATTTATAGTGTATACAAGCAATTTTAATGCCAGCACTGGAGAAAACAGTCAGCCTCCCAGCCAAGGTCCAGCAAGGTCCAAGCGGCCCTTAAAAGTGAAACTGAGTTCCATTTTCCCATAAGCATGCTGTTGAGGCAGTTCTGATGCTCAGGCAACTTCTCCTGAACTTTTTGTTGATGTTTTTGTTGAGGTCTGATCTGGTTTCAACCTGATCGGTCGCAGCAAATAGACAGAAAGGGTGACTCATCACAAAACGATGTGTGTGTGTGTGTGTGTGTCTTATTAATAAAAAGACCAGGGTGCTTTTAACATAAACGTCTTGCGATTAGGTTATCTCTCTGTTGTAGATAAGCACGTACATGCTGCAGTTAGGAATGTGCCACTGATTTCCTATTCAATCCCATCTACTAAGTCAAATTCGGGGCTAGTATTGACAATACCAATCTGATACCAATACTTTGCACAACTAAATACATTTTAAAATGAAGTGTCAAATCATAGTGTAACTCATAGCACAAATAATACTAGACATCGGAGTACGTTATGTATTTATTTTAAACTACTTAATATACTAAGGTATTACAGCATACACAACAACACAACAGAAAAACACAATAGGAAATCATGTAAAATATGTGAAAATAATATTTCAAGCAATACAAACATAAATTAAGTAAAATAACTAAATCACATAAATGCATTATTTGTTATTATGACCTTCTATAATATTGAAAACGAATTCACAATTTGGCTCTGGCTCTGTTTATGATTGGCCATCGTTTCAATAGAATGAAACTGAATCACAGAGCAATGTCTTGATGCACTCAGGCAAAAAAGTAGTTCCCACCATTTAGATCTCAATAATTTAGTTACGTTCCACGGTGTTCCTGTTAATGATAAACATTACCTCAAATGACTGAAGTTTCAGTATCAAAGTATTGATATTTCGATTTGAGAATCAATTTTTAGATGATAAAGATCTGGTATCTGGGCTATCGGTATGTCAGTATCAATCCACACATCACTATTTGCAGCACCCAAACAGAAAATAGTGGGAAAATATTCCATTCCTAAAAATTGCATTAAAATTCAGTGTTAAAGTGGTGACCCACCAAACATCAAAGAGTCATAACGCCACACAAGACAATCTTCTTGTGATGTTGAAATGTGACAGGGAGCGAATGAGTTCAGCTGTTGGGGTCCAGAATCTAGGCATGCGATCGGGTATCTGTCAAGAGATTGCGAGAGCTAGTTCACATGAGCAAAATGTTTCTGCCTGCTGGAGAACGACCTAACCTCAAGCCGGAAGGTCCCAGAGCTATGTAAAGTTTTTTTGTTTTTATTGGTACTCCCGCTTCATAGCCAACTCACAATGAACAAAAATCAAGGCAGGGCTTTCAGCTTTGATCTGATTATGATACAGTACACAGTACATACCCTGGACTATTACGTTACAGTATGGTATTTCATCAGTTGCAATGATGATGGTGACAGAAGCCTCTCACCTCTGGACAACGTCCTTGGACTTGGTTTTCTGTTGTGATCAGTTTGGTAATGATGCAGAAGACAGAAGCTCCCTGAACAAACTCATGGACGTCACCACCAATGTCAATCATTTTCCATTCATCAGCAGAACATCAAACCTGTGTTGGCGTGACGTAGTCTGCAACATCCATGACTTTCTCATTGTAGACTCCAAAACCTTTCACCTTTGTCATTACTGAAGACTCGATTGCTGTGTCCCTCACCTGGTAAGCCTTCTCATGAACAAACACCCACCTGAAATCAAATGTCAGAATAAACAATCTTTGTAATGGTTGTCCCGATTAAGACACTTGCACTGTAATAGGAGCTGGTCCTAGACGGGACTATGCAGCGTCCCCCCGATGGATGTCAACTGAAGGTTCTGTGTGACACTTTTGTGGGGTACAGAAGGTCTTGCGGGTGAGAGTGGGTGCTGTAAAAAACCTGAAGGGATGAGAGAGGCACTGACAAACTTCTCAGCTGCTGTTCCTACGCGCTGCAGAGTCTCTCGGCCAGATGCTTTGCAAATGGTGCACCACACAGTTATGGCGCGGATCTCCGATTCTGCTGTTTGAGCTTTCTTGCCTGGTGATGCCAGCATCCACAGGAGGTCCTGCTCGCCTTTCTTGTTGACCGTAAAGGTAGTCAAGTAAAGTTTACAGTCCAGACTTTTAGCTCAACACCTACTGCTGTAGACTATTATTTCGAAGGACCTTAGGTCTGCCCCACAGCAGTACGTGGAATTGTCTGTACCCTTAATCGTTACCATTAATCACCCTCAATATTAATAATGACAGCACCGGGTCTGCTCGGAGCAGGGGTCCAACTACAGTGCACCATGGGGGCCACAGCAAGTGTGTGGCCCTCTCTCTGCTCTATACGCTGGTTTGGCGGAACCGGCGCTTCCCGGCGTGTGTGTCCGACATGAAGGCGTAATATGGCGACCATAACGCCGTTTTATAACACACCTCATACTGTGCTATATTTTAACAGTGAAAGGTAGAAGGGGTTTTCTGCATCATGGATTTACACGTCTCGTAGTTATTTGTTAAATATTATAGTCATTATATATTCTAGTAAATTCATATTAGTCTTTTATCCATCCTTACATTTTCTTTGCCGCTTATCCTACATATATATGTATGATATATTATATTATACTATGTACTGTATATTATTATATATTATATGTTAAATATGTTATAGATGGGGGTCTTGTGGCAAGCCTACAAAATTCTAATTGCTGCAGCCTTATAAAATTATGGTAGAAATTTGGATTGCTACTCACCCAATGAAGTACGTGAAGATGAGGAGTTGCACGACTCGGTTGATGAAGCCGATGGTCCAGCTCTTCACCACCACTGACTTTGTGGTTTCATACGTAAAGAAGTCAGTGATACACGACCACATGTTTACCAAGCGTGTAAACACTTTTTTTTTTTACAAACTAAACAAACACAAAGTCATAGGAATTTCGAAGCTTAAATAATACAAAAATCATGGAAGCTTCAGATTTAGGTCCCAAAATAACAAAATTGTTATTTTTCTCTCAGGTCTGACAGGGGGGTCCAAAAAGTCAGTGTTTTATAATCGCATAGTCCAGATAAAAATCAAGCATCTTGTTTCTTTGCGTCTGATGCTAATAAACAATGAAATAAAATAAAAGTTTTTGCTCTCTCCATCAGACCGTCCTCCTCGTGGCTCTTAACCCGCCCTTCAAGCACTAAGCTTTTATAGCACACACACATACACGCACACACACACACACTTTTCTACAGTGACTTGTTTTGAAGCAGAGGTCCAAAACCACCCCGCTGTGAAAAACCTTCAGGTGCAATGATAAAAAAAAATAGACACATTTAAAAAAATAGTGTAGCGTTGCTGCCATCCCACTTCTGACAACAATGTAGTGCTCAAGAGTCAGTGTACAGGAGGTTTGTTTTTTTACCATCAAATAAAGCAGACAGAGATGGGGTAACTAATAATGACAAACAATAACAAACAATAGGATAACATTAAACAAGTATCATTTACTCAACTATTTTATTTATGAAAATGCATATCAATTTTGGAAATACAGGATATTTTTATTATTATTGGAAAAAATATATACTGGTAGAAAGCAATGTCAATATGTTTTCATTTCATTTTTGCAATTATTCCCAGCAGTCCTTGAATGCACCATAGCTGTGCACTTTCCGAGGCAAAGTGAAAGATGCTGCCACAAATAAATACTTGTGTTGTTTTCCCGTCTCTTCTTGTACCTCGTGGTTGTTCCCAAATGCTGCTGCTAGTCTGAGTGTTGATGACGTTACGTGTGTGCTAAGTGTTAGTGCTCATATTTCATTGGTGTCAAATTAAAATACGCTAGCACACCGGTTGTTACCGACACATGAAAAAACAATGAAATTATCACCTCGCCGCAAAACAAACTGCGGGCTCGTACCAATGGTGAGTCCATTCATTTTTGCTTTTCATTTTTCATTTGAATTTTCTGAAACTCGCCCCTCGTTTATGGCGGTCAATTCCATCACATTCATTGAATTTCCGCGATGTACGATTCCATGCTATATTTTTGTAGTTACAGCACAGAAAACCTGTTTATGACTTTCTAAACAAAATACTAAATGCTCTGTGGTCTGACGAGGCAAGAGTTGAACTTTTTGGAAGGTGTCTGGCTTAAAATTAATGCCGCATTACTAACTAATCAAACCAACTAAAGGCATTTGCTGTCTCAATGTCGTCAAGTTTGCATGTATCCGTAGTAAAAAGACAAAGTGAGTAGAGTAGAGGTGCGTCTCCATCCTCACATCTTCACCAGTCTGACATTTGAGCTGATGAAATGTAGGAAGAGATTGATGTCATTTACAGACATGAGCTCTTCCGCATCTCATCTAACACACATCAAGAAGTAAGATGAGTAGTGGCATTAATGGACCTCTCAAGCTGTCTAATACCTCACACGCCTTATCTAGTGTCATAATGTCATAATATACAATACATACAGGAGATGATGTTCGCCAGGAAGAAGCCCTGAGTGCCTCCAGAACTCATCGATTCCATTTGGTATCAATGCAGGGGTGGCCAAACTGTCTCTTCAAACATGTAGATATGCTAGGAAATTATATACTGTGTATATTTAAAGAAAAAAAACGGCTTCTCAGATTTGTGATGCAGGTGAAAAAGCCCATTATTAGTATCAACTTCAAAAAATCTTCATCAATTTTATTGTTCTAATATGATAATTGTGTTGCCATATTATTTTCACTTTATGCCTGTGATGTAACCTTCACCTTGAGCTAATTTCCCAGGGGTGTACCCCGCCTCTCGCCCAAAGTCAGCTGGTTTAGGCTCCAGCATACCCGCGACGCTAAGGATAAGCGGCATAGAAAAGGGATTGATGTTTCCCCTAATATTATTCCATTCCATTTTTTCCGCTTATCCAGGTCCGGGTCGCGGGGGCAGCAGTTTCGGTAGGCAAGTCCAGACTTCCTGGTCTCCGGCGACCTCTTCCATCTCCACCGGGAGGACACCAAGGCGTTCCCAGGCCAGCTGTGAGACATAGTCCCTCCAGCGTGTCCTAGGTCTTCCCCGGGGCCTTCTCCCGGCTGGGCATGCCCGAAACACCTCACCAGGGAGGCCCCCGGGAAGCATCCGGACTAGATGCCCGAGCCACCTCAACTGGCTCCTCTCGATGTGAAGGAGCAGCGGCTCTACTCTTGAGCTCTTCCCGGATGGCCGAGCTCCTCATCCTATCTCTTAGGGTGAGTCCAGCCACCTTACGAAGGAAACTCATTTCCACCGCTTGTATCCGCGATCTTGTTCTTTCGGTCATGACCCATAACCATAGGGGAGGGTGGGAACGTACATCGATCGGTAAACAGAGAGCTTTGCCTTCCGGCTCAGCTCTCTCTTCACCACGACCTCACGCTCCAACCGTCCCTCACTCGTGAACAAGACCCCGAGATACTAGGAACTCCTCCACCTGAGGCAAGACCTCACTCCCATCCTGGAGGGTACAGTCCACCCGTTTCCGACTAAGAACCATGGCCTCGGATTTGGAGGTGCTGAGTCTCATTCCAGAAGCTTCACACTCAGCTGCAAACCGCTCCAGGAAACGCTGAAGGTCACAGCCTGATGAGGGTATAAGGACCACATTGTCTGCAAATAGCAGAGACGAGATCCTAAGGTCACCAAGCTGGACTCCCTCAACACCTTGACTGCGCCTAGAAATTCTGTCCATGAAGATTATGAACAGAATCGGTGACAAAGGGCAGCCTTGGCAGAGGCCAACGTTCACCGGAAACAAGCTCGACTTACTGCTGGCAATGCGAACCAGGATCCTGCTTCGATTGTACAAGGACCGAATTGCCCGAAGTAGCGGGCCACCAATCCCGTACTCCCAGGGCACCCCCCACAGGACACCGCGAGGGACACGGTTGAATCCCTTTTCCAAGTCTACAAAGCACATGTAGACCGGTTGGGCAAACTCCCACATACCCTCCAGTACCCTTGTAAGGGTGTAGAGCTGGTCCAGTGTTCCGCGACCGGGACGAAAACCACATTGCAACTCTTGTAACCGAGGTTCGACTAACGGTCGTACCTTTCTCTCCAGCACCTTGGAGTAGACTTTCCCAGGGAGGCTGAGAAAAGTCACCTGAGAAAGGTGTCCCCTCTGTGAATCACCACCTTATATTATCACTTTTTTAGTAATGTAACAAATTCATGCAACTAAAGAGTCATACATTAGGAGTGTTTTTTTTCCCTTTTAAGACGTGCTGTTTTTAAACTTGGGAACAAGCATGCTGGCATACAAAACTGTAAATGTCTCCACCAACCGCTCCGTACAGACTGCATCTGAACGGAAGTACGCGGAACAGAAACTGCTAAACAGAGCACCGTGTCTGCAGTATTTCCATCTAACTGAGCTGATTGTCACATTCGGTTTTCTTTTTGTTCCTATTTTACAGTTGAGTGTTTGATTTCAAGGCCACAATAATGGCTCATTTTTGGCATCTTTAGTCAGTGACCACATGCTGGTAGAGTGGAACAAAAGTGGTCTGTTCAACTGGTAATTTCCTTCTACAGTTGTCCTTCAGCTAAAACTCATCTCTGAACCTCTAATGTCACTTCCTGTCCTCGACACATCTGTCCACCCACCACTGGGGTCCGCTAGGAAACACATTTACTGTGACACTACACATAAGCCAGAGTTTTATTTAAGTTTTGATATAAATTACAAGTCCTTAAAAATAATGAGTTTTTTTAGAGGGTTTTGAGAGGTTTGCTGTACTATAATCCTAACCTGACCTGGACCCGAGGACACCACCCTCCTACTTCGAAAACCTCAGCGCACTCAGCCATTATCTCCCATCATGCATCACATAGGTGTCTCAAACAGGACACACACACGCCCTTTTTTCCCCTGACTTCTCGTGTCCTGGCATGACGCTTGGCGGAGCTGCAAATTCTTCCAGTTTTCAAGTCGTCTCGGCTTGGAACCAAGAATTTGTTTACTAGTGTGTTTGGGGTCATTGTCATGTTAAAACTGCAATATCAAGGTCATGACCTCTTCAAGTATTATAAGTACATATGCAAACTGATCCATTATCCCCGGTATGTGATAAATAGGTCCAAAACCATCGTAAAAGAAACATGCCAATATCATGCTTGCACCACCATGTTTCACTGTGTACTGTGGCTTGAATTCAGAGGTTGGGGGTTGTCTCAAACTGTGGTCCCTGGACCAAAAAAGAACAATTTTACTCTGTCTACAAAATGTTCAATTTCTTTTTAAGCCAGTTGATGTGTACTTTGGAAACTTGTAACTTCTGCACATGTTTTAAACAGGTATTTTGAGGTAACTCCGGACTGTCTTTGATCATCCTAGAGTTAATCATTGGCTAAGCCTTCGCCATTCTGGTTATTTTTCCATCCATTTTGATAGTTGTCTTCTGTTTTCTGCCACTTCTTTTTCGCTCTCAAGATTAAGGCATTGAAAATCACTTCAGCTGAACAGCCAAACATTTTTTTTGCATCTCTTCAAAAGTTCTCCCCTCTCCGATCAACTTTTTAATCAAAGTATGCTGTTGTATATCTTGAGAATGCATAATCACCAAGTGCTGGCTTAATCCTTAAATGGGAGTCACCTGATTTTCCACAAAATTGATCAGACTGAATGACACTATTTTTTCCAACACACCCCTTTTAATTGCACAGCTGTGGAGTGCTTATGAATGCTTGGTCTTGTAACTGGTTTGCCACATAGCAATAAAAATATACTTAAATATTACTAATATACTACTCTGGTTAGTCCCATTTGACTATTTTTAACACTACCGTATGTATGCTAGGATTGGCCTAATAGTCCATCCATACCATGTTCTATGCTGCATACCCTCATTATGGCCATGGGGGTATGCTGGAGTCTAACCCAGCAGACTTCGGGCGAGAATAGGCAGAAATGCTTGGCTGTAAAAGTGAGCAAATTTGACTTATTCCATCTGAAAATCTGGTAATTTCATCAGGGAATGCAAGAACATCATGATCTCAGCCACCAGTGATGCCATCTCCCAATGCGTTACTGCCAAACATCAGCACTTTTATAGGCTATTTTAACCATGGTGATAAATACCTTCGTTGCACAGACAAAGCCAGGATTTAAACTCAGACCTTGATAACTCACTACATTGCTTTGCCAAAGACATGAAAATACAAACAGGAAGCTATTTTGAGCATTATTTTTACACCTAAATACATCTATGCAGAAAAACGTGTCACAATTCTAATACAGTTACATTGCAGTCATTTCACACAAACACACCGTTCAATGGTGCACAACTTTAATAGAATATTTTAACTCTGTACAAACTGAAGAGAATTATTACCAAAGTTAATTGTGAAGAACAACCAGTTAAGGCCATTGCTAGCAAAGGACCCCATGTGGTACATTTGAGGAGGCATGGCTCAGATCTTTGCACCCAGAGGTACAAGTACAATTGACAATGAGCAAGGTGGGTCGAGTAGTTTACGACTTGGTTGACTTGTGGCGTCACCACTAACGCTAAATCTAGAAAGGGCGGTACAAAACACATTGGCATAAGACAATTATTGTTGAACTTCAAATGTTGATTACAATGTGTGCATGATTATTGGCAAAAAATCCAAGAACACTCAATTTGGCTTCTTCAAACAACCTGCATGCGGTCACGTAATTCACCACTAAAAGGTCAATGGTCAATGTGGACATTGGCGGACGCTGAAAGAGCGCTAGAGTAACGGTTTTGTCCATTCAAGTGCTCGTGAAATACTTGGTCAAGTGCCATATGACTGCATTAGGACGCAGAAAAGTGTCAAAAACAGTCTCTCCACATTTAACACTTCAGGACCAGATCATGATATATATTGTTCCTCTAGTGAGAGGTGAGCTTAAAAAAAAAACCCAAAAAACCTTGTGGCTGGGCCATGGGACTTCCCCAAATGCATCACATATCACACATGACACCAGAATAAATCATCCTGTGACAAGCATGACACACGTATGATGTAAAACGGAAATTAAAGTGATATACTGTAACAAAGAAATAAAAAACAACCCCCTGTCAAAGTCAGCAGTCTCCTGGTAAACTAACAATTCTAGTTGTGATGTTAAAAAAACCCTGAGTAACAGATTAATTTTGATGACTAAAACTAAAGTTTGGATATTATTATGATGTGCCAAGGTAGTAATGCACTACACTCCACCTCACCAAATAAGTGACCACTGTGTGTGCGCAAGGCACCAGCCTGCTCGCCTATACTTCTAGCTTCAAGAAGGGGCGACCAGGGTGGAGGAAATAAAATAAAAAAATAGGTCATGCACATTGTGAAAACGCAGTTTGGTTTGTATCCTATTGCGTTCCAGTGAGAGTTTGTAGAAGAGAGTGGGAGGAGAACTGATTGGCTGAATTGATGGACAGCAGCTTTTCACATCCACTGGTCACCGTGGTTACTGCTGCTTGCATTCGGCAGGCAGGGGTTGTCCTTTCTGTATGTGACAGGGGGTAGAGAGAAACATCAAGACAGGATGACAAGCAGGCAGCTAAGGGGGCCACTAGGTGACTGCTGACAGTGCGATGCAGCTAGTTTGGTTTGGTGCAGCGTAGACAGGCAGGCAACGTTAGGACGACAGTCATAGAAGGGAAACCCAGGATGTGAGTTGAGGATCACCAAAACATCTTGGACTACAAAGAGAAGCCAAGTGTAAGCCCAAGAAAGTGTGAGAGCGAGGGGCAGAATCATCAAGGCGGAATAGAATGGTTTTGAAACATAGTATGCGGGTTGCCATCCTGAGTTCTCCCTTACCTAAAAATGCATGGGCTGAGAATGATTGGTTACGCCTGTAGAAGAGAAAATGTCATGCACACGTTTTAACAAATCACATTGAAAATTAAGAACACAAGCTACGTTCACACTGCAGGGTATAATGCCTAATTCAGGGTTTTTGTTAAAATCCCATATTTTATGTACGGTATTTCCCGGTGTACAAGAAGCACCAATGCTTAAGCCACACCCACTAATTTAGAGATAAACAGATTTGTACATGTATAAGCCACACGTCCACATCACAAAATGGCATGTTGTGATGTGCATGAGTCCAGCAGGAGCCTATCCTGAGCTATAAGAAAACCAACAAGCTTATGAGCTTTTCAACTCATCGGTATTCGCAAGTCATTGCTCAACATAACAGTCTGACTCACGGTGTCATCCAAAAACCAATGCTAAACTCACAACTCAACACGCAAAAGGTAGGTACGAAATATACAAGACAAGTACCAAATAATTGCTTCCCATCATGAATTGTATCCCACTCAGCAGCAATGACAGCCTGTGTCCACTGGAGGAAGCCTTGCTGCAAAAACTTTCCTGGGAAGCAATGCATGATGGGAAAGGAAGCAGTTAAGGTGTTTATTTTACATTTGTAATGCTGCCTTTTGCTTGTTATTTACATTTGTGTTTGCACTGCAACAATTCATTCAGCTGCCTATGTCCACCACAGAGAGCTAAAGCTTAATGACCAATTAACTGCTCCGCTGGGAAGAAATACACTGGAAGTTTATGAATGCTTTTGAAATATTTATTATAAACTCCTATTTTTATCATAAACTTCTACTTTCTCATAGCTCATGATTGGCTGTCCAAGAGCCGCATAGTCCACACAGACTCCACATGGCATTTTATGAAATGTGCAGCTTATAAATGTACAAATCAGCTTCACTAGTTTTAATTAGTGCCGCTTATACATGAGAAATTATGGTAATTATGAACATAGCATACCCATCCATCTGTCAGGGGTATGCTGGAGCCTATCCCAGCTGACTTTGGGCAAAAGGCAGGGTATGCCCTGGACTGGTTGCCAGCCAATAGGATATTTTCATATGTAAAAAATGCCATGTTAAATATAATTGTGCCAGCGCCACATAAGTTTTTACATCTAAATCACATAAAAAGGAACAGAAGAAAAAAAATGGAAAAATTTATATACAGACCCTCGGGTCAAAGTCTCCCTCGTCGTCGTCATCATCATCGTCGTCGTCATCGCCTTCGTCATCTTGCTCCTGACCAACAAAATAAATGTTAGTGAATTGTGCTTCAACACCAATGTTCCTTAATGTAACTTTGTTAAGCATGTCCGAAAAAACTATGACCATGGTTTAGAGAGGTGTACCTGCACAATATAGTAAGGCCATGAACAAGAATACAAAATTGAAATGGCTGACAAAAAAAATCTAATGTAATGCCAACATACTTAGCCAAATGGTATCAAAAAGCTATGTCAAGAGTCTGTCACACCATGCTTAAGATACAGACACTCTACAACACACCTAGGAACTATAGAATTTCTGATGTGTCACTTTTAACTGATCTTAGATTGTGCAGGTGTGCCAAATGCTGCAGCCTATGAGTTAACGTTGAAAGTAAAAGGACCAACCTCATCGCCTTCTTCCAGTTCTTCATCAAACTGTGTGAAGAAAGAAAGAAATATGACTACAACACTCATGTCTCACACACACACACCACATCTTGCGGCTTGCACTCACGCTCTCGTCGTCTTCCAGTGCCTCTCCCGTGAAATACAGCACTGCTCTGGGAATTATTCTCTCACGAAAGAAATGGCCAATTTCAAAGTCGGTGGTTAGGGTGAACTCCGAGTCTTCGTCCTAGAAAACAAAGGCCATTTAAACCTGGTATCTATCAGTAGCACATTTATTCAGGGATTTTATAAAAATGAAGCTCATTAACTCACCAGTTCACCATCGGGCGAAGCTGTGAAGGAAAACATTAAATTCAAAAGTAGTTAAAAAAAAAACAAAAAAACTGCACAGCTGAAAAAACATTTGGGGGAGAGAAGTGACTTGAGCGCTGCTGGTGTCCTTCAAACCCCCAATGCTCATGGAAGGGAATATATCCCAAATTACAAGGGACCACAAAAAAGGACATACAAAACTCCAGGTGCAAAATATAAAAGACTTAATGGGCTACACAAAACAATACAAATCGTGTATCATGTCAGTTTTTCAAAATAAAACTTCGACTAATGCAAGCTGTGGGCTGTACGTTGCACCTTAATAGGGCGGTCATACCTGCAGATGACTAATCACCAACATGAACAATGCACCAACAGCACAGCAACATACACTCAGGAAATACTAGAGGAAGATGCAGCAGAAGTAAATATGGCCCTGTTCTATGTGATTCTTTGAGCTCCAGGCTTCAAAACATTAGTATATCAACATTTTCACAGTCCTGACACATCTGCAAATTTTGTTGTTTTCATGCACATTTAGTACCCAAATTGGCGATCATAGTGGGAGAACAATAACAACTAGTTGGATTCGGACGAATAGTAATAATTACAATAGGGCCTTTGCATGGCCGATGCATGGGTTCTAATCAACTTAGCAGTTTGAAAAGGGCTCCATATTAGGGCCATAATACATGGGATGAACATGCATCGACATCTGCTCTTAACTCACCTTTGACAGGGTTGAAGAAGTTGAAAAAGGAATCGTTGGGAACCTGTTTTGTGACTGTACGGACAGTACCACGGCCTTTATGCTTCTGCTTCTTCTTTATCGTTTTTACTGTCACATCCTTCCCCTTGTGCCAATCTATCTGACATCTAGAGAGATCAGGAAGAAGAAATACAATTACAATGAATGTGTCAGTTATAGGGTTGCATATTTGGCATAAACTGTTTTCCTGTTGGTGAATGGTGGTAAAGTCTCACACCACACTTCACTTGCTTTGTAAGCAACAAGTTGAGCCTAAATTATGCATGCCTTCTAATGATTTCTGCCAAGTAGTGGAATTGAGTATGCTTCCACTGCTGCAAATACTACACGACTCTTGTCTCTGGATGTACTCACATGCACACCGTGCATTAATCTCGAGCCCTTCAGGCCTGTGCTCACACTTTGTTTGCTTGATCCATTACCTCAAATCTGCTGTATCAATACAATCTCCCTGAGCATGGATTATTTCCAGTCAAATTTTGAGTCACTTGCACTATTTCAATAGTGGAAGGCAGCAGCCATTAATTACATTAATGACATGACACATTATTATGCTCACAGATGTCAGCGCAGGTGAGTGAGCATTCCTTGAGTTTTGAATCTTCTTGGAATCTTATTTGTATAACGAAACGTGTCGGTTATCATTAAGAACTTTTAAGAACCCATCACATTATCCTCGTATGACATTGTGTGCCTGTCCTGCATCCTGGCCCACGTATTTCAAATGTGCCAAAAGAAGTGCAATGAACTTGAGCGGACAAGCATAAGGCTGTGTGATTCCATGTCAAAGAATTGTGGACTGAATCTCGGATTTGGCCATTAAGACCGTAATTACTCTAAATTTAAATATCAGTTGAAAACTCATCTTTTTTCTTGTCACAGGTCGTGAGTGGAAGCTGGCTGGGTTAGCTTTGTTTGGCAGAGCAAGCTAGTGTGGCTGTAAGAGTGCATTTACACCGTGTATTGTTTTACCGCTGGTAAATAAACTGGAATTGCATCTGCGACTATGCCGTCCTTAACCACAAGCACGGTAGCCAAGATACACCAGTTTCTGAAATACAAAACTGTTCTGAAGACAAATTTATTTATACAATGATTTATTGCACCACACTTGACTGGATGCCCCCACCTGCGCGATAAAGACGCAAAAAGGACAGGAATCTGCCTGGCACTAACAACGACACATGGGAAGATCTGCATTCAATCGCTTAGACTAGTGCCTCATTGTTAAACTGTGTTAAAAAGCCGAGTAGGACAAAAGTAAAAGTTTGATGGCTAGGAAGACTACGAAGAAGGAGTAACAGCAGCAACTCCGCATGCATCGACTCGGGCCCTATAATTTCCTCATTGGAATCACAGAATTGGCCAATGAAAACGCAGAAGTTCGCAGATATTGACATATTGTGAATGAAATGCTGTAGTTATGAGATGGAGCGTGTGTGTGTGGGGAATTATTTCCCCAGCGGACTGCTCATTCATAGCGGCATGTCCTCACGAACACCAATCAGTCCCCACCTTATGTAAGTCAGCGAAAACACTTGTCACTGAATGCGAGCATGAGCTCACGTACAGCAAGGCCAATGTAAACTGGCTGGGTAAGCTTACTATGCTAGTGCATAACCGAGCGTTTTAGGATGCCCATACCCGCTGACTTGCTGCGTGAAAAAGGCACCCAGCTACAGTCAAAATAATCTAACACACAAAAATACTTACAATGTAAGAGCATAAGAGTGGTGCATATCCTGTAATAGTGGTAATAAAATAAGGGAGTCTAAAGTTTACAAAATGATTGCAATTGCATCTGAAACGACATCTTTAACCACAAACATTGATACAGATGTTGAGGAAATGAAAGATATTGGGCAAAATTGTCAAATCATGTAATGATTTTTACTTACGTCATTTTATTCGACGACACAAGTAAACAATCTGTGGTGATAAATACGTATTTAAAACTGGAAAAAGGGAATTTAGAAAAAAATAAAAATATTTTTCGACCTTCGCCAAGCAACTGGCAGGTCTGGACTGTTTAGTCTGTGGGCGTCAAAATTTCTTCAGAGGGACGCACACTAAAAAGTCAAATGATGGGGGGCCACTTTGATACAGTGTATTTTCTATTTTGTAAAAAGGTTAAACCTAAACACGGTGTAGCTTTGTGTTATTTGTTAACACTGTCCTTATTAAAAGCTTTTATCTGAAACGACCTCTAATCACCTGAGCCATGCCGCTGCGAGCATGTGCAAGTTATCTTCGTTCAAAATAACTTGAAAAGTTCCAAATAGACTTGGACAAAACTTTAAGGAATTATTGGCTACAGATGTGATGTAATATAGAACTGATTAAATTTTGGGGGTGATATGGATTACTGCCTGGAATTTTTATTCATTTGCATTTCAGAAGTTTCCAACAGGTTTTTACAAAATATCAAAAACGGAGAAGAGAGATGATGAGCTTGCAGTTCTTTGTGCTTGATGGGAAAAATAAACTGTTCTCATTAGAGCTCTATAAAAGCAATCACACTAGTCAAATATTCTGGGCTTTAAGCGTGAATTGGTCTTCAGCACAGTGCAATTGACCAAGTGCAAGGACACCACCAATGATACACGATTAATAATAAAGCTATCTATGATTCCCATTCATAGTTAAGTTTTCAGTGGGACAAAAAAAAAAAAAAAAAAGTAAACAGTAGCAAACGGGAATGCTACAAGTTGGGACAAGGAAACAAGGTGAAAAGTAGCAAAGGGGAAAGCTACAAATTGGAATGTTGGAACAGACAAGCACCAAATCAACACGACATTGTAAGCAACCTGCTGGTGAGTTCATGGTCTTACCCCTCACAGTCGATAATTTCTGGGCCTTCAAATGAGAAAGGATCTGAAGAGTCGGGCTCGGACTTCATCTTGTAGACTTTAGTGAGAACTGCATTGTTAAAGTAGCCATTGGACTCAAAGTGGAATTCTAATGTGAAACTCTGGAAGAATAAAATTAAGCTTATTCATTCTTTTCCTCATTTGTTCCAGTATATAAAAAAACAAAACAGTACTGACCATAGGCTGCTCTGGTTCAGAAAACTTGACTTTAATATCTTTCAGGTGCTTGAGGATGGGTTCGTCGTATTCCTGAAAAGAAAAAAAACATTAAGTTCTACAGTCCAATATCAAATGTAGTATGGAGCTTTGTGAGCAAGTAATCAATGAAACGAAACATACTTGGATCATGTCGCTGAGCATATCTACACTCTTGAATATGGTGAGCCAAAATTCCGGGATGCCTTTTGGGTCTTCCGCTGGCATGGCATCCTCCTTCTTAGGGGCATCAATTGCTATTTTTTCCTTTATTTGTTCCTACAGAAAGAACAGAACTTGTCAGTTGCTTAATAGAAATCTGGCACCTGTTGCACAAAAGTAGGATTCCGATATCCAAAACTTTTAAAACATGCATTCCAGTAGGTCTAGTGTTTGTTTTTCTCTTTACTGCACAGGGTGGACAACAATTACAATGTTAAATGCTTTTGAGAAATGCAAGTTTATTGCATTGAATATACTATTTGATATGGAATTATGTCCTATAATTCATAACAAAGGTCTAAAAAAATGTCAAAGGACAGTTAGCGTCCAGCAAAATGTGCTATAGTTATAACACACAAGGTGTTCGCAAACAAGTAGGATATCCAGGTAGAACTTAAGCCACAACAAAATTAGCTAACAACATACCAATGCCTGTCTGTTATGCAAGCAGAAGAGGGCGGACAAACGTCAAGGACCCAAGATGGACAGTTAGCCATTTCATTTTGAACAATCACGTTTTTGCACATTTAATAAAATCCATTAAGATGACTTTGTGGGTGAAAAGGCACAACAAATTCTCTATAAATAAATAAGACTCTTACAGAAAGCTCTTCCTCCTCGTCTTTGTCACTGCGCCAAGCACACTCCTCATCTGTGGGTTCCACTTTGCCAGTAACAAAATCATGTCGCTGTGATAAAACAGATGACAATTTTGAACATATGAACAGGCATTTGCTAAAACATTTTTAGCATGCTCACTGACATAAAACCCTATAGAAAGACTGGGCTTCGTTCACACAGCAGGTCACTTACCTCCTTGCGTTCACAATGAAGTGGCATTTTTTGGTAAAAATAAAAATAAAAAATCCTAATTTGGCATCATACCGTGCAGTGTGTACATAGCCTGGGTGACAAGACATGAGCATGTTCACATACACACATTAATCTCCGCTGGGCAACTGAGAATGGGTGGCTACTTGGCTATGTTTGCATTGGAGGTCAATTTCTACTTTTTTGCTCAGCTAGATTAGATACTTTATAGTGACCTATATTGTTTTTGCATGCCATTGTGAACAGTACAACTTTATTTTTTCCAAACAACTCAGGTCTCGTTCATATGTAGATATAAATCCATTATGTATCCTTTCTACTGCAGTCCGGTACAAACAATCTTGTCGTATATATCCGACCGATACGTCATTGAAAGGCCTGGTTGACTGTGAGAGACTTAGATAAAAAGGTTCTTACCTATGTAGGAAAAAGTTATTCTCATCCAAAAATTAGTTTTAAATGTCCCAACACTCCCGGCTGCAACATCTACCAGCACTCTACTCAGGATAGATGTCCACAAACTCTTTTCCTTTTCGGGTTATCCCTGCTCATCGAATCAATTTTCTTTTGTTTGATTCGGTCTTTGCCAAAACCCTTGACCTTCTTTTAAATGCCTACATGGAATCATTTAAGAATACATAGAAGTGCGCTCAGTGAAGTAAGGTTTACTTCCGTAAACATGTCAATGCGTGTAATGTCGTGCTTTGGCGTATGTGTGTCACTTCATTTTTTGTGAATAAATGACTGCATTAAAAAAAATCAGATTTTCACAAAAATTGGAAATGGACATCATACCCTGCAGTGTGAACACAGCCCTAGTCACTGGCTATGAAAATAGCCTTGGCTGATACAAGACCACCAAGGCTAAAGCCTCAGTGATATCAGGCTGGACCAGAGAGGCATCGAGCACAGCCTTTGGATGCACAGACCACCACAAGTGCACCAACATAGCATATGGAATGAAACTGTTATGGAAAAAAAAATCCATCACAGACACATGATGAGTACCTTGTCATAAAGTGGCAGATAAAGGGCAGCATACTTCCTCTCCAGTTCATGGACCTCCTCATAAAATTTGGCTTCAATGTTGGCATACTGCACCTGAAGCCTTTTCAAGGCATGCACTCGCCTCTTCACTGCTTTGGGAAGCATGCTATAGCAGAGGATAAACATTTATTGTTGTTTGTGCATAAACATCATTTTAAAAAAAAGACATCTAAACAAAAAGCACTAATTTTAACAAAAACTTCCTTAATTCTAAGTATTATTGGAACGCAAACAACTATGCTGTTTTACATGACACTACAAAATATTATGGCAACAAAGATTTATAATGTAGAAGTATATAGCATATTGACCAGAACATGACTATGTTCCCTTAAACGAACAAACAAAAACAAGTCTCAGGAAGATGGGTCATTTTATTTTCCCAATTTTTTTCTGAATGACGAAATGCACTCTGTACACCTACGTGGCAGAGCTGCACATTCACATATAGACTTACATTTTTACTGTGCAGCTTTAACTGAAAAAGACTTTTCTGAAAAAAACTAAAAAAACACAGCCTTTAGAAAGCAGAGGTGAAATATAATGCGGTAATTCATCTCCACTGACCTTTCCAAAGTATGGAAGTTACCGGGTTTGTCCATCTGCCCGGCGGGATTTTGCAACCCTGGCTCACCTTTACCTACCAAAACGAGCATAGTTGGTTAAAATACCATCATAAAAAACAACGCCAAACATGTTCAGCTGGATCACAATATGCATTAACAAGACAACACAAATGTAAAAGACATAAGATGATTCATAAGATGAGGCGAAAGCCAAGTTGCATTTACCTTTATTGACCTCCATTGAAGTTGCAGCTCCGTCCTGTGATTGAGACAAAAACAGCTCAATATAACATCAGTGCAGACAGTTTGAAGGAGTCGGGACCTGTCGGGCAATCTTAAACGTTCACCAACAACCCCCACGCGTCTGACTCATTAGGTGTTAACAAACAACACAAAGGAGCACGCGCAAGGAGCGCAGGCGTGACGGATAGAAGGTGTTGAGCAAGCGTAGGCCGGTGACGCGTCGACACGCTGGCGTCAGCTGGGCTAGGCTACGACGCGTTACGTTAGCGTGCGCTCGAAAGAAAACGCACGTTCGCCAACCGCGACAGTCACTCAGTGACACCGGAGTACGCCATTCCTCCAGACACTGATGGACGCCAGCATGGGCGGCGCCACACGTTTGACAGCTGCTAAGAGCTGACGAACAACAAAAGTACGAGGCAACGTGCTGTCAACATCCACCAAGCTGGCCAGCGAGTTCCCGAAACCCCCAACACAAAACAACAAACGTCGCTCGGGATAAACATCCGCAAGCTGTAACATGAAAACGAAAAGGTGCCCCCTTTGTTGTCACGATGAAAACCGCTCGGTTGGTATACAGCTGTTGCTCGCAGCTAGCAACACCGACAAGCTACCAGCAGCTAGCTGCGTTAGCTCCCCGGTTGGGTTAAAAAAAACAAAACAAAAAAACATGAAAGTGGCGACAAAGTACCTTAAGACAGTTCACCCGCGGCCTTTTAAATGAGTGCGGCGACTTGTGTTACGGTCTAAAATGCTTGTCGCGATAACGTACCACCGATTAGCGGGAATCTTACCTCCTTCGTTTGGCGATCAAGACTAGCCGCTGCCCTCACGCGTCCTCGAGTCTTCTTCATGGGTTTGAGACCTGATATTACCCCGGTGCGCTACTGCCCTCTACTGGTGGGTGTTCACTTGCGTTTGCTCCCTTAATTATCCACGCACCCGTTTCCCCTGCCGCGTATCCGCATGAACTAAGCATGTTTTGTTGACTGCACGCAGCCATGGAGGTGTTAAAACGTCCAATGACAATTTGTGTGCGTCCTGGATCAAAAGTTGCCGTTGCAGGGCATGCATTTGAATATAATCATTATGTCAATGACAGGAACAAAACGTAGATTAAAGGTTAAACAAAAATCATCATCTTTGTAATCACTCACTCGCTCCCTTGAAACTGGTAAATAACCCGAGCCTATCAATTACAAACAAACTACTCACGTTTGTTTTTAGTCATAAATACCACAAAATGTTAGCAAGGAACTACAGAACAATTCATTTAATCGGTTTTCCCCAAATTTTAATTTAGATGTTGTGTTATATTCAAATATCAAAGTGGCCCCTTGTCCTTTGATTTTTGTTGGCTCAGAAATGTTAAAGGTTTGGGCAGCCGATTGAGTCGGTTAACTAAACCATTATTGGGGTCTGTTGTTTAAGGGCAAAGGTTGCCAACATTGGACAGAGAAAGTAGAGACGACGAAAATCTGACAAGGGGGATTTAGTTTTTATTTTCTGGGCGCGTGATTGTATTGGCCGTTGAACCACCAGAGGGCCTCATAACCCTTCAGTTGGTGATTCTACACCGAATAACTAAAATGGCTTTGCATTGAGCAAGGCAAGAATGGACAAGTGCATAATTGCTGCAGGTAGTTCCAGTCAGTCAGTAAGAATTGGAGCACAACGGAGTCATAATTGTGATTGCAGACCACTTAATAAAATATTGATAGTTACATGTATATTTTATTGTTACATGCATCATCATGGAGCACAAATCTACTTTAATTCATTAGTCTTACACCTTTAGTAGAGTGGTGCCTTGGATAGCGTCATTAATTCGTTCCAGGAGGTATGACTCAATCCAAAACGGACTCTAACCAAGGCAAGTTTTACCATAGAAAATAACGCAAATCCAATTAATCTATTCTTGGCACAAATTTTTCCCCCCCACAAAACACATTTTACAGACAATAATGTAAGAATTCAAAATGTGATATTAGTGTCCATTTGACTACTTCCTGAAGCTTCACTCTAAGCATCATGGGAACTGTACTGTACTCTTTTAGCCCAAAATTGTCCGGATCATTGTTTTAAGATGCAGGGTTCAAAGAGCGTGAAAAAAGTAGCGGATTATAACACTTGTGATCTTACGTATTATATGTATTTGAAATATGTGCACCCTATACTTCTACAGGAAAAAGCTCTGCTACTTTGTTGTAAAATTGTAATCAGCAGTGTTGTTTTTGGCAGTCCTAGCCTTATTTTTCTTGTTTCAGTCACATATTAGTCTTTTCTATGAGTGATACTTTTAGTCCCATTTTAGTTGACGCAAACTAAATATGTTTTTGTTTTGTTTTAGTCAGTTTTAGTAAAACAAAAAAAACCAAACTCAAATACATAAATAATGCCGTCTCATTTAGCACTGTCTCTCTGCACACTGCATTCAGTTTTTGGTTTAAATAGATCTTATTCAAAGTATATCTGCAAATCAGTGCGTCATTTCCCACCAAAAGTGCTCCACTGGCCACCAGCCACCGGCGTGCCAAGATAAGATGCATTGCTGTGTTAGTTCTTGACTGACAGGGCTGAAATGTCACATATTTTAAATGTCTGATAAACCACCCAAAAAAATTTCAGTCTAGTCTTGTTAATGAAAACTCCCATGTACAGTAATGATTATAATGTTAGCAGTCCAACTAACCAGAAGTACTGTTATTAGTATATTTTTATTGCTACATGGCAAACAAGTTACCAGTAGGAGCTGTAGATTATCAGAAAACAAACAAGACCCAGCATTAATGATTTGCACGCGCTTAAGGCTGTGCAATTGGGCAATTAGTTGAAAGGGGGTGTGGCATTCAATCGGTGACCAGTAATCAATTTTGTGAAATAACAGGTGTGAATCAGGTGGCCCCTATTTAAGGATGAAACCAGCACTTGCTGAACATGCGTTTCTCTTTGAAAGCTCGAGGAAAACGGGTCATTCAAGACATTGTTCAGAGGAACACTGTACTTTGATTAAAAAGTTGATTGGAGACGGGATGACTTATGGGGTGCAAAAATAGTGTCTGTTTGGTTAAAATGACTTCTATTGCCTTAAAATGGAGACTAGAGACACGTGGCAGAAAACAAAGACGTCTTAAAAATGGATGGAAGAATAACCAAAATGGCAAAGCCCCAGTCAATGTTCATCTCCAGGATGGTCAATGACAGTGTGGAGTTACCTGTAAGTTCTGTGACAGTTATGTCCGTGTGAAGCTGATCTATTTACAAGAATCCCCCGCAAAGTCTCATTGTTAAAAAAAGGCATGTGCAGAAGAGGCTTTAATTTGCCAAAAAAAACACATTAACTGGCATAAAGAGAAATGGAGGAACATTTTGTGGACTGATGAGAGTAAAATTGTTCTTTTTGAATCCAAGGGCAGCAGACAGTTTGTGGGTATGTTTCTCCTACTATTGTATTGGCCTATTTATTGCATACAAGTAATCATGGATCAGTTTGCATTTGTCAAAATACTTGAAGGGGTCATGTTGCCTTATGCTAAAGAGAACATGCCATTGAAATGGGTGTTTCAACAAGACAATGACCCCCAAACACATTAGTAAAAGAGCAAAATATTGGTTTCAAACCAACAAAATGAATGCTATGGAGTGGCCAGCCCAATTTCAGGACCTTACTCAACTGGAGAACTTGTGGAGTGATGTCAAAAATGCTGTTTTTGAAGCAAAACCAAGAAATGTTGGTTGACTCCAATGTTGGTTGACTCCAAACCACGAGTTGGTTGACTCCATGCCACACAGATGTGAAGCAGTTATAAAAAATTGTGCTCATGCAACTAAATATTAGTTAAGTCATTCACAGGGCTGCCATATCCTACAAACAAAAAAGCCCTGCAGACACTGCCATTTTTTAAACACATCCCTTACAACTAATTACCCAACTGCACGGCCTTAAGCACGTGCATATCATGAATGCAGGGTCTTGTTTGTTTTCTGAGAATCTACTCCACCTACAGGTAACTTGTTTGCCATGTAGCAATAAAAATATACCAATAACATTACTTAATCTGGCCAGTCACATTGGACTGCTATGATTTTGAACAATACTGTAACTTGTCACATTTTTGCCAACTTAAAGCCTTCGTTTTCATTCTGTCATTATCACCACTGATGAAAACAACACTTCTGATCATGTTCTGGTGATCTTGGGTATATAATCCTCCATCTTGCCAGTCAAATTCATTCATTCATTCAGCAGAGCTGGCTTCTCCTCTTTATGGAAGGCAGTGACAAGCACCCTCCAGCACACACATGACCCTCACCCTCAGAAACAAGAGAGCAGTGCAGTGCCTGCTCCTATGACATTTTAGTGCATTTTATTGTTATTTATTGTGTAGAATAATTATCTCAAGCCTCCATTAAATACTTTACACAGGCCGTACAAAGTCATGGTGTATAATAAACCTTCCTGCAACATTATCTTATTGGCTTATATGCTGACAAACAGAAACTGGCACACGCCATAACCCAATTCAGTGTACTCACTAAGTGCACTCACACGGTAGGCGGTAATGTACACTAAGCCCAGAGGAGATGCTCACAACATCATCGGGATCAGAAAATGTGCCAATTCTGCAATGTTTACCTATGAAATTGTTGAAAATGATTGGAATTATATTTTTTGAATTATATTAATTATCACATTTGCAATACAGTTGAGCAAACAAATATTACCATTTATTTTATGTTATTTGTTTTAATATTGTTCATCATGACAGCCGCAGCATGGAGAATGAATCGATGGTTGGACATTATTGTTTTTTTTTTTTTAACCAGGTAGAAGATTTAAATTTACGTGGCAGATGTAATTCAATGTGAGAAGTAAGTACTCTATGAACAGTAAGTGCCCATAGCTTGGAGTCACATTCTGTCAACATCCACACACATATATCCTTACATTTGCTCGTCAGCAGCAATTACATGTCAAATTACAAGAATTGCAGCCTTTTGACATATAATTTATCCACATTATATACTGTACTCTTGTACTGTTTATACTGTACATGTTGTTTGTACAACGTTCCATTTACGATTAGTACACAAACACAACTAAAGCCCTTTTCCAAGATGTGGTCATCTCTTTCTAAATGTTACAATAACCTATCATGTTTTTTGTTTTTTTTGCCTTGATAATCTGCTCTTTGCAGAATAGCACAGTAAAAGGCATAAAGTCACAAAAATCAGCCCATTTCTGTTTGCTATCAACTGCTACAACATGCGCACACTTGAGAGGAAATGACAGTGCCGGGGTCCCTCAGGGTATGATTGTGCTGACCAGGCTTTGTCCCTGTCACAATGTGACATTTACCAGAACGGATCTGTATTCACAGAAGAAATCAAATGTGATTGTGTAGCATTTTGGATGTAGCCGGGGATCTGGACAAACGGACAGTAATCGCTAATTTTGGAAATCATGGATGAACGGTGGTGCGTATGTGAATGGTAACACTCTAAATGCATACTGACAAACGATGAACTTATTGTAATGTGGATCTTTTCAGACTGATTATACATTACAGTTTTGTGATCCTCTTTTGAGTCTTTCTTGAAGGCGCTGTGATATTCAGAGACAATAGTGACATCTGCGTCTCTTGCACAAAGCTGCCTTTTATAGCGTCCGCATTTCAGTCCGACACGCAGATAACAACCCTCTTGTTTTCCTACCCTGCTCTCTGAGTGGGCTGAGGCATACACCTGGATATTTAGATTCTAAATAGACGGGTGCATTTTCAATCGCTATGTTCATTGTGTGAAAAGACTTACTTAATCGTGTGCAAATGTTCTTCTTTGTAGGCTTTGCTGTTTGCATGCGCAATGACCGCGCACAAACACAAGAACCAAGTAAAGAGAAAAAAGCAGAGTCGGGGGCAGCGCTTGTCTTTTTCCATTGATTGAACACACAGCATGAGCGTGCAGCATGGCCCACCTCATTCCACTAGGGTATTGGTTTTGTGAATGAAGTGGGCAAACTCCCATATGGCATCAACAGTGTTATCGATATGGTCAAAGGACAGCGCTGTGTTTACTGGCCGCCCTGCCCCTGCATCCTCTCTTGTCCATTAAACCTTCCTCCTCCAAACGCAGGGGTAATGGTCAATTTGTACACCATAATCAGACAGACACACACGTTCACAATGACAGTAAAAGGCCATCAAAATAGGACACACAAACAAGCGCACACACTGCTGAGCGGCTACATTGACGCAGCTGCAGTCATTATTCACAAGAGGGCGTCCAGGGTGGAAGACAGAATGATAGCAAACGGAACTACTATATCTCGTCTGATGTGGTCGTGTCACAAAGCCCTACACGCGTAACAAATGCAGTAGTCGTTGATTATAACTTATGGCAGGCTGAGATCTCTGCTCATGCTTGGTGCGATTGGAGTGTAATTTACATTTATCTGCACCGATAAGCAATTGAACTCATAACATCTTTATTTGGCTGTTTGGTGCAGCCTCCGTCGTTCAGATTTGACGACTAAACCTTTTAGCCAATGAGTGACTGCATTGAAAAATGTGAAAGACCGTGGAGAGTCTTTCCCTGTAATTTAAAGCTCACACATTTGACAGCAAAACACGTGTTTATTCCACTTTTGACACTTAAGGATATTCAGGAAAGGGCAAACCAACAGGGCTTCATAACTGTCGATATTAATGGTTAGTTAACACACTATATGATAACAAAGAAGTACTGAGATACACCATTAAATAGATTAATTGATCGATTAGTACCCCTGACATTTGTTGTTGCAGTTTGTCTGCAAAGACCATACCTGTCAGTCATCCCGTGTTCATAAGAAATTAGCCTTCTTTCCCAGCGTTCTCCCACATAAACGTTTCCCGTATTTTCCCATACAGTAGTGTTCAAAATAATTGCAGTCCAATATGACCAACCAGATAAATCACTAGTAGTAGTAGTAGTAGTAGTCATTAGTACATTTTTATTGCTACATGGCAAACAAGTTACCAGTCTGTGCAGTACATTCTCAGCAAACAAACAAGACCCAGCATTCATGATATACACGCTCTTATGGCTGTGCAATCCGGCAATTAGTTGAAAGGGGTGTGCTCCAAAAAATAGCAGTGTCTGCCATTGACCTTACAAACTAAAACGTATTTTTTACAATTTTTTTTTTGCAATCCTGTGAATCACTAAACTAATATTTAGTTTTTTTAATAACTGCTTTACATCTGTGTGGCATGGAGTTGTGGCATCTTTCAGGTGTTATTCCACTCCAACATTCTTTAAGAACATTCCACAATTCATTAACATTTCTTGATTTTGCTTCAGAAACAGCATTTTTTATGTCTCCCCACACGTTCTCCATTGGATTAAGGTCCGGATATTGGGCTGGCCACTCCATACCATTCATTTTGTTGGTTTGGAACCAAGCTTTTGCTTGTTTACTTGTGTTTGGGGTCATTGTCTTGATCCCTACTATGTGATAAATAGGCCCAACACCACAGGAGACACATGCCCATATCATGTGGCTTGAATTCAGTGTTTGGGGGTCGTCTCACAAACTGTCTGCTGCCCTTGCACCCAAAAAGAACAATTTCACTCTCATCAGTCCACAAAATGTTCCTCCATTTCTCTTTAGGCCAGTTTATGTGTTTTTTTGGCAAATTTTAACCTTTCCTGCACATGCTTTTTTTGAACAAAGGGACTTTACGGAGGATTCTTATAAATAGATTAGCTTCACACAGACGTCTTCTAACTGTCACAGTACTTACAGGTAACTCCAGACTGTCATTGATCATCCTGGAGCAGATCATTGGCTGAGCCTTTGCCATTCTGGTTATTCCTTGATCCATTTTGACAGTTGTCTTCAGTTTTCCGCCACGTCTCTGGTTTTGGTCTCCATTTTAAGGCATTGGAGATCATTTTAGCTGAACAGCCAAATATTTTTTGCACCGAGTTTCCCGTCTTCCAATGAACTTTTTAATCAAAGTACGTTCTTCTGAACAATGTCTTGAACAAGCCATTTTCCTCAGGTTTTCAAAGAGTAATGCATGTTCAACAAGTGCTGGTTTCATCCTTAAATAGGGGCCACCTGATTCACACCTGTTTTTTTTTTTAATTGATTACTGATTGAATGCCACACTGCTATTTTTTTGAACACCCCCTTTCAACTAATTGTCCAATTGCACAGCCTTAGAGTGTGCATATTATCAATGCTTGTTTGTTTTCTGAGAATCTACTGCACCTACAGGTAACTTGTTTGCCATGTAGCAATAAAAATATACTTATAACATGACTTAATCTGGCCAGTCATATTGGACTGCTATTATTTTGAATACTACTGTATTTCAACTGATCCCTTGGCAACACTCAAACAACATTGGCATAATACACCCTGTAGACCTTATGTTCCCAAAAGTGGGGAACTTAACCCCCAGGGGTATGCCAATTGTAATAGAGGGTACCTAAATAAAAGCTAACAACAGTTACAGTCACAATTACGACTGCACCTGAATGACTCACCGTGCTAAGACATTTTTCTTGAGCAGGGGTGGAGGGTGGAATTTGTGTGGAAGATCAGAATTTCACTTATTTTCCCCTCATTCATTCATTTTATAATGCAAATATTGACTGGTATGACAAAAACCAAATGCAATTGTCCAAAAACCCTCCATCCATCCATTTTCTATACCGCTTATCCTCATTAGAGTATTTTGGACACTTCCATGCTTCAAACTATGTGGGTATAGTTTGAGGAAAAGGTTTCTAATGACAACACCAATGTTGCCTTTTGCTAGCAGGAAGTTTAAACATAACAATACTGCAGAAGTGCAATGTATCACCAGTTGCAAAGCCTAAATCCTTATGGACTGAGCAACTGCCAGCCCTTATATTAATATTCTCATACTATATTACTGAAAATACATAGTGTTCTGCGGTAAGGTAAAAAAAATTCTTAATAAGTGTGGTGAGTGTTCTATTTTATGGATTTTGTGCTATTTCAGTTAGAAGTAGTAACACAATAAGACAAACATACTGCCCAGTTGGGCTGCTACATTGGGCATTAGTTTTTTTTACTGGTTCATTTTTAAAGATGGCAGTGTAAATAGTCAGTGAACCTAGACTAAATGTGTGTCATTTCGTGCTTTGGGCCAGACCGGACAGTTACCCGTTTGTGAACATGAGTAGTTGTTAAGGTGTAGAGTTAAACTGTACAGCAGTAGGAAGCACCCCGTGTGTATCTGCGGCCCCCAGCAGCTTGATCTTCATCACACTGGAGTTTGTTGCTTCAGGCGGGTGGATGACAGGGGCCCATTAGGGAAAGGTAAATCTAATTGGGAGTCTCTCAATCCACAGAGCTTGCGTGTCACCGCTAGAGGGGAGATGGCCAATATTACCTCGTCATTATACTGCTGCGACTGATGTGACCCCCGAACTGTGCACACTTATTTTCTGCTTAGTCTTCTACTATAAGAATCAAGTTTATATGTTATGACACTGATGAGCTATGTTGATTTGTCAGGAAAGGCATTTGAAAAATTAATTAGACCATTGAAATGCTCTTAAGAATTTTGTTGACAGAGCACTCATAATAATCGGAGGTTGTTAATTTTGGATCAATGGCGGGAAAATTTAATTTGAAGAAGCTGGTGAAAGAAGAAGAAGCTGCATTGAAACCTAATTTGTCCTTCCTCAGAGAACACTAGCCCATCCACCAATGGCACTGAAACAGATATTTCTGAGGGAGTGATTCCCATTACCAATTTTGCAACCATGTTTCAATTCCTGTCATGCTCATATTGCTCAACACGCTCTAGTAAACTGGAAGCGGAAAGATGCACCTGGAAAAAAACAATTAACGTTTACAGTAGTCCCTCGCTACACTGTGATTTGAACATCGCTCTCTCACAGGTTTTCAAAATGTATTAATTAATTAATGATCGCTGTACTATATTGTACTACTGTGCTGTAATACACTATACCCTATTATTAGTTTAAAAAAATACTGAAAGACAAGTCATATGTAGTATTCTGGACATTGGGCATCAGTAATGTAAGATTACATTATCTTCATATGTGACATGATAGAGTGAAAAAAACTTCCCCTCCCATTCAGTGTGGAAGTGGTAAGATTTTGGCTTCATGCTTTGTCCTACTTCTCAATTTTGTTTGAAACCCTTTCTTAAGTTTTGACTACATATATTGGAGGCTAGTTAGCTCGGTAGAATGCTATGCTTATAGCAACAGCATTGATGCTTAGATAATAGTATAGAAGTATTAGTTCATGTTTGGAGGGCGCTAATAATGGTTAAAAATATGTATTTAGAAAGTCATAAACAAGTTTTCAATGTTACTACAAAAACGTTAAAAAAATGTTTTAAATATTGAATCTTACTTTGCAGAAATTCTGGAACCTATTAGAAAAACCTGCAATACTCCCACTAAAGGTATGTCCGTTTTTTTTTACTTTACTCGCACTATTTAGAGCTCATTATGTGGAATCGCAGTGAATTTTCACACAGTTATTGTCAACACTGCTTGTCAATAATAACACAAAGCCTTAGTTTTCTGCAGTACTTAATTTTTTTGTTTAAACAAGTGGTTCTCAGTTATTTTTCTGTAATGCCCTCCAAAGTGGAGAGAAATGTATTCACGCCTACTATTAAGAAACTGAAAATGAAAATGCAACAAAATGGTGCGCTGCGAAGCCTTCATGTTTGGACTAACATTGAAAGTACTCCCTCCCTCTCACACCTCCCTTGACAGTTCACCATTGACCACAACCCCTGGGGGAGCCCTTCCTACAATTGCAGTAGCCCCGGTTTAAACACAGCATTACATGTTGAATAATTAAAACAGCTGTATTAATGTAAATTATGACTTTTGAAATAAATATGTCTTTGTAGCAAAAAAAAACCCAAAACTTTTTTGTTGGTTTTTTTTAGATTTTTTGCGATTTTATCAACTACATCAAATGCTTGTGTAAATAAAGGTTAGTCAATGACCTGATCAAAGACATTTTGTCAAAGGTTCAACTATTCTGCTAAGTTGGAAGTGGTCAAGCCCTGCTGGGCATCTAAATTATAACATGGTACACTTTGTAGATATTGTATGTGTCCACATCATGACCACAGTCAGGCTTATCAGATCTGACATTTTACTGCCTTGTGAAACAAAGCAAGAGAGAGGCTCTGCTAATGTTGCCTAAGGCACTGATAAATAACAATGGGGAGAATCAGCACATCACTGGTAATGTCAGAGCTTTCCTTAAACTGACGAAGAACAGCAGTTTATAGCATTTTACACGGCTCTTTAGGTTCAAAATGATTTCATTCTTGTTTTGGATGACCTTTGTGTACTGTGAATGTCATGAGCTGGTTCTAAGGCAGCGACAACCACAAAAAATCAGAGCGCAAAAAAGCTATTGTGTTGTGGTCTATGTAGCACAACACTGGAACATTATTGGAATAAACCTAAACTTCAAAATGTTGTAAACCCCAAATGAGTGAGAGTGTTTGCATTGGTAGAAATTTTGTTTGTGAACTTTTTTGAAAGGAGAGTAATAAGTGTGTCTATTCCATTTTCTTCCGCTTATCCGGGTCTGGGTCGCGGGGTCAGCAGTCTTAGTAGGGAAGTCCAGACTTCCTTGTCTCCGGTGACCTTTTCCAGCTCCACCGGGAGGACACCAAAGTGTTCCCAGGCCAGCTGTGAGACATAGTCCCCACAGCGTGTCCTAGGTCTTCCCCGGGGCCTTCACTCGGCTGGGCATGTTTCACAATCAGCTGCAAACTGCTCCAGTAAACACTGAAGGTCACAGCCTAATGAGGCCATAAGGACCACATCATCTGCAAATTGCAGAGACGAGATCCTAAGGTCACCAAGCTGGACTCCCTCAACACCTTGACTGCGCCTAGAAATTCTGTCCATGAAGATTATGAACAGAATCAGTGACAAAGGGCAGCCTTGGCGGAGGCCAACGTTCACCGGAAACAAGCTTGACTTACTGTTGGCAATGCGAACTAGGCTCCTGCTTCGATTGTACAAGGACCGAATGGCACGTAGTAGCCGCCCACCAATCCCGTACTCCCGGGGCACCCCCCACACATGACGCAGGCTGAGGAGCGTGATCCCCTATAGTTGGAACACAACCTCCGGTCACCCTTTTTAAAAATGGCGACCACACCCCGGTATGCCAGTCCAGAGGTACTGTTCCCGACTTCCATGCGATGTTGAAGAGACGTGTCAACCAAGACAGTCCTCCAACATCCAGAGCCTTGAGGAATTCAGGGAAAAACTCGTCTAACCCCGGAGCCTTGCCATTGGGAAGCGTTTTAACTACGCCAAATACCTCAACCACGGTGATAGAACTGTCCGCGTATGTGTCCTCAGACTCTGCTTCCTCTACGGAAGGTATGTCAGTCGGATTGAGAAGGGTCTCAAACTATTCCTTCCACCGACCAACTATATCCTCAGTCGAGGTCAGCAAGCCCCCATCCGCACTGTAAACCGTGTGAACTGGGGACCGCTTCTCCTTTCTGAGTTGTCGGATGGTTTCCCAGAACCTCTTTAAGGCTGACCGAAAGTTGTGCTCCACCGAACACCTCCCACACCCGGGTTTTTGCCTAGACCACCGCCGAGGCAGCGTGCCGCTTGGCCTCCTGGTACTTGTCAGCTGCTTCAGGAGTCCCGCAAGTCATCCATGCCTGATAGGATTCCTTCTTCAGCTTGACAGCAGCACTAACCCCGGGTGTTCACCATTTGGTTGGAGTCTTGCCGCCATGACTGGCACCGACCACCTTGGGGCCGCGGCCCATTCGGACTCGATATTCCGGCCCTCCCTCGAGATGCAGGCGAAGTTCTCCTGGAGAGGAGAGTTAAAGACTCGACGAATGGGAGACTCTGCCAGACGTCCCCACCACACCCTCACTACGCGTTTGGGTCTACTAGGTCTGTCCGGCATCCTTCCCCGCCATCTAATCCAACTCATCACCAGGTGGTGGTCAGTTAACAACTCAGCCCCTCTCTTCACCCGCGTGTCCAGAACATGCGGACGCAGGTCTGATGATACGACCACAAAGTCGATCGTAGGCCTGCGACTTAGGGTGTCCTGGTGCCAAGTGCACTTACGGACATCCTTATGTTCGAACATGGTTGTGTTATGGACAAACTGTGGTTCGTACAGAAGTCCAGCAACAACACACCCCACGGGTTCAGGTCAGGGAGGCCGTTCATCCCAACCACCCCTCCAAGTTACACTGTCAATGCCCGTAGGGGCGTTGAAGTCTCCCAGTAAAACTATGGAGTCACCAGCTGGGGTGCTCTCCAGCACCGATCTGATAGACTCCAAAAAGGCTGGGTACTCTGAAATGCCATTTGGCGCGTACGCACAAACCAGTCAGGACACTTTCCCCAGCCCGAAGGCGTAAAGAAATAACCCTCTCGTTCATAAGCGGTACAGAAAATGGATGGATGGATGTTACCTCTGGGTTAGGTGTGTATATAATTGATTTATGCTTGGGCATTTACCCTCCCCCAAAACAATGACTCTCAATTTACTAAAATGATTCCCAAAGCCAGGAGAAAGTGTGGCCTGTTTGGATTAAAGTAGTGGCCATTAATGTTTTTTTTTTCAATAACAAGGAAAGAACTTCAATGGTTTTATGGACTTGTTGGTTAAACTTGTAAAAAAAATAAAAGTAAAACATTGTTGGTCTACGTCATGTCAAAAGCCTTTATTGCTTCAGTTTTAGCTGATGGGACGTTTGGACCAGACCTTTATTCTACATGTTGATTTGTAATGCGTGCCAGGTGGTGCAGCTGTGCGAATGTACACTGGTAAATCACACTCCCTGACACCTTAAGAGTTGCGCTGGATATTGAGTTGACAGACTGGGATTTTAGCTTGATGGCTAGCGCTCTAAGCTCTGGATTCGAGTCTGGTCAGAAGACCCCCAGAAGGGTCACAGATGTGACGGTGATGTGGCTGCCAACCAAATAGCAAGGTTATAGACACTTATTGGGGCTCGGCCGGGCCCAGCACGAAGAAGCAACGCCCCCCCCCAGACAGACCCACCCATGTCCGGTGCCATGCGATTTGGGCGGTGGTCGAGGGTTCTTGGGACATGGAATGTCACTTCTCTGGTGGGGAAGGAGCCCGAGCTTGTGGAAGAGGCTGAGACATTCAACCAGTGGGTTGAGGTGAATCTAGTTGGAATGTCTCAGCCTCTTCCACAAGCTTGGGCTCCAAATTCCAAATTCCTTGAGAGGGGCTGAACCTTGTTCTACTCTGGAGTTGAATAGGCAAGGCGGCGAGCTGGAGTGGGCTTATTAATAGCCCCCCGGCTTGGTGCCGCTGTGTTGGAGTTATCCCATTAGGTCCCCATTATGGTTGCAGGTATGCTGCAGCCTATCCCAGCTGACTTGGGGCAGGAGGCGGGGTACACCCAGTCAAACACGCCAGTCAATCGCAGGGCAGACATAAAACCATTCACACTCACAGTCACACTCTAATGGACAATTTAGAGTCGCCAATTAACCTAACATGCATGTTTTTGGAATATGGGAGGAAACCGGAGGACCCGGAGAAAACCCACGCACGCACGGGGAGAACATGCAAAGCCCACACAGAGATGCCCAACGGAGATTTGAACCCAGAACCTCCTGACTGTGAGGCCAAAATGCTACCCATTCATCCACCGCGCGGCAGCTGTCTAATCAGCATCGTGATATGCCACACCTGTGAGATGGATGGATTATCTTGGCAAAGGAGAAGTGCTCACTAAGATGGATTTGAAGAGATTTGTAACCAACATTTGAGAGAAACAGGCCTTTTGAGTTTAGCGTAGTTCAGTTTAGTATTTCTGTTGAGTTTCCAAGGTAAGAAAACACAACAAATTACTTACCTGATTTGAAGACATTTGAGCACCTTGCGTTCATGACCCGGTAATGCAGCAAACAGTGCTTTGGGTGACTGTCTGATGTGTAAATCACAGCCATAGCTGCATGTGCCAGATTATGGAAGCTGAAATGCACCACTGAGCATCAAGTCGCTCACCCCAGTAGACTTTGTGGCACCTCTGTCACATTACATATGCAGGAAGAAGTAGTGGAAGAGCACTTAGTGTGATTAGTTGTGCTGTATTTTGACACATGCAAAAACAATTAGTCTTCCATCGCCAGTCGTAGATGCTCTTTCATGGACAGTGTGTCTAAGAGAGAGGATGCAGCTTGAAAAACACAAAGTTTACTTACAGTATTTGATTTGTTTATCACAACACCAATGTACAGAACGTTATGTCAGTAAGGAAGCAATAGCACTAGAACCTGTGTGGAGTGGTGTCTGGTGGTTTAGCATTTAGGAAGAACTCACACAGTACCCTGCGAATGAATGGAGACCAGTTCTGTGTCAGTGGCGACTGTTGGTCATTCAAGAACGGGAAGCTAATTTTTTCCGGTCTACATTCTAATTCATAAATGTGTTTATTTATATGTAGTTCCACCCTACGCTTCTAATCGATCCTAAAGACATAATTGCTGGGGATCGGTAAAGTTTCTGGATCCGTTCAGAACAACAGAATAAAAAAACTTGGAAAATGCCACAGTGGAGGTTTATACCTCAAGATTTCTTATCCGCTCATTTTACTGTCAATCAAAAAGGGATTTTCGTCTCAGACCGATCCTCCAAAACACAACCCCCTACCCTCCCACACCTCCACCCACGAAGACGTCTGTTCCGTCCGAGATGTGTTAAGAACAAATCTGTATTTTTAAAATGTATTGTATCTTAGATTGGATCAAAAATACAATGGGTAATGTAATAAAATGAGAGGAATTACTTGTTGTCATTGACACACTGACAAACATTGACACATCAACAAACATTGGAGGTGTTGAAAAAACATTGACATTGACAAATTCGTCCACCCCCGGAGGATCCCCCGGGGATTGTTTGGACTACCCCAAATACCTCAGCCACAGTGATGGAACTGTCCGTGTTTGCGTCCTCAGACTCTCCTTCCTCTACGGAAGATATGTCAATGGGATTGAGAAGGGTTGCAAAATATTCCTTCCACTGTCCGTCTACAGGTCTCTGTCAGCAGACCTCTGTCCTCAATGTAAAATGTGGGGACGGAGCACTGCTTTTTTTTCGCTGAGGCTTCGGACAGTTTGCCAGAAGCTCTAGTTTTTGTCGCATGTCTGGTAAATTGATTCACTTACCCCCGTATTAAGCAATTGGTCAACTAATGATGGGTCAGAAAACAAATGAAGTAAAAGTGTAAGTCATATCATGAGGTAAGAACAGATAAATGTAAAGTGTAAAGTCACTTATTTCAAGCAAGCAACAAGCTGATGGGATTTTTTTCATCATAGTAATAATAGGACAGCATTTTGTGTTTCTCTTTCTCATCAAGCGTCCTGATGACCCCAGCAAAGGTGACAGTGTTCTGCTCCAAAGAGAAAGAAATGCGGAGGATGATGAATAATAGCCCAGCTGGTCTCGTTAGGTGCAATTAGCCTGTCTGAGGTCCAACAATTATACCGGAAAAAGCTGACACTCACAATACCACAATGTGACCACTGAGTCAATACATAATTCTAATAATTAGCATCCTGGTGTCATTTGCGGGTATGTCCGAAACTTCCAGAAAAGACGATAGAATTGGATGAACACTGAGGGATGATCGGAGGAGATACGTCGCCTCTTCAAGAGCAACAATTTTGCAAAACGTATCGTACCTGGATGAGCAATGGTGGGTGTTGTAACGACTCAGCCTGGTCATGACTCATTACTCTGGTACCTGCAGGTCTTATTTTAGAAAAATACTGTAAATACTGAAATGAAAGTGTCTGCTTTATCTGCGGCCAAGGATAAATGGGTGTGCTATTATGGTGTTTGATTTGTTTGATTTTTATTAAGCTCTTCTTAACCGGTTGCTTCAAAACTTTGTGGAGAGGTAGTGAAAGCGGGGGAAATATAAATGAGGATGGCCGGACATGATGTCTCCCTCTGGCAGCCTCATCCAGAATGTTTTAATTATGTTACAAAAATATGTGCACATCAGACAACACAAGGCACTAACATGTTATTGGAACACCTCTTTGGTTTCTAAAGTAATAGAGCGACACGTATTACAAAAGGAACACATACATGAACTAAAAAGAATGTGACACATATGTAAATATTTGCTGAGCACCTCACGAGCACCATTACTGTTCCTATAGATGGCTAAGATAACAGCCGTCTGCTAGCTTACATTGCTATATAGCAACAAAAATGTGGTACCAAACTGTGTTTTAACAGCGACTAAGATGCACCAATCATACCAATCAAAATATTAACATGTTACAACACTGGATATAATTTGTGTCATTGCTCATGACATACCTGAAAGGGGGGGAATATAAATGAGGATGGCCGGACAAGACGACTCCTTCTGGCAGCCTCATCCAGAATGGAGCGCTGCGCCTAGAGCGCCCCCTTTCGGCCTTAGCAGACACAACTAATCGATCCCTGAGCGATCGCTCTGATCCCTGATAAACTGACTACAGGTACATTTTTACCATTTTAACAAGCATTACACAATTTAAACCCCTTAATAGTTGATTTACATATTTTTAATAGAAGAAGTATCCGCTTTGTATACCTTTTTTATACAAACAAACAATCCATCACAGTAGCACATGTGCCAATGAAGATCGCGTTACATTTTGATGTTACATGGATTGCAATGCCCTGCGATTGACTGGTGACCGGTCCCGGGTGTACCCCGCCTCCTGCCCAAGGTCAGCTGGGATAAGCTCCAGCATACCATTTCGACCACTGGACAAGCTCGTACGGCTGGCCGCTCGCCCCAGCCAAATCCCCCAAACCCGGTACCAGCGCACACACACCTGCTTTCGCGGGCCCTGCAACTTTAGGCGTTCAGCGAAAGCAAAAGAGAAAGAGAGACACTGTAATGTTCCTGAGCACACAACCATAGTTATTGCACGTTAATATGGCACAAAACCTGCCATTGCTTCCTCAAAACTTAGGCCCAAATATAACTCCACAGACGTATTTGTTGTTTGTTTAAACCCTTTTGCTCTCGGGGAGCGTAGGTCATTTATGAACGTCTTCCAACTGGTTTGGTTTTGGGCGATCTTCTCTGCCTCCTTCCACGAGGTTCCTTTTCCCCTCAGTTTGGCCTCGACCGACCTTCTCCAGCTGTTTCTAGGTCTTCCTGGTTTTCTTTTCCCCTGGGGGTTTCAAGTTAAGGCCTGTCTGGTTGTGCTGGAGGGAGCTTTTCTTAAGGTGTGCCCCATCCAGCCCCATTTCCTGCTCTTAATTTGTGTATCTATTTGTTCCACTTGCGTGACTTGCCAAAGTTCTGCATTTGTAATGGTTTTAGGCCAGTAGATTCCCAGGATGTGTCGAAAGCACCTCATAAAAAAACAACCTTCAAGCTGTGATTTGCTAAGGCTGATTATTAGGGGTGTAACGATTCATTCAGTAGATCGATGTAACTATTTATATTCCTATGATCCAACTACATCAATCTGTGTTTGCCAAATTGCCATTCCAGATGACATATATCGATCTAACGATCTTTTGAAAGGTAATCAATCAATTTAATTGATACTAGGAAATAAAGCATTGGATTTAAGCTCTGCGGGTTTTATATGGATGTGTGTTTTTTCATTCATTCATTCATTCATTTTCTAAACAGCTTATCCTCATTAGGGTCGCGGGGATGCTGGAGCCTATCCCAGCAGACTTTGGGCGAGAGGCGGGGTACACCCTGGACTGGTCGCTAGTCAATCGCAGGGCACATAAAGACAAACAAACATTCACACTCACATTCATACCGATGGACAATTTTGATTCTCCAATTAACCTAACATGCATGTTTTTGGAATGTGGGAGGAAACCGGAGTACCCGAAGAAAACCCACACACGCACGGGGAGAACATGCAAACTCCACACAGAGATGCCCAACAGAGATTTGAACCCTGAACCTCCTGACTGTGAGGCCAACGTGCTACCCAGTCAGCCACCGTGCGGCCTGTGTGTGTTTTTTATCTATTTTAATGATAAAGACGTTAGACGTTACCCTTTGACACACAGTTTGGATTTGTTGTAAGTCGTTCAGTCATGCCTGTTGACTGCGGCGCACGGATGACGTCACGTGACGCTGAGCATGCGCGCTTTGTTAGTCAGGTCCGTGTGGACGTCCTCAAATAATGCAATTTTGTGTGTGAATTTCCAATGGTATACATGCTTGACGCCACAAGCCCGACCCGACAAAAATCCACAAAAGTAGGGATGGCAAAAGTGCGACTCATAGCTCATATGTTATTGCATCACTGCAAAAACAAAATCAAAATTAAAAAACAGCAAAAATGTTAAAATGTATTTTTGTGGTCACCCTTGAATCAATCCAAATGGTGTTGTGGCCTTCACCTGACGGACATACAAACCAAAACACTAAATTAGCAATGCTAATTAGCAATGCTAAAATACATGTCCCAGTAATTGTGAAATTGGTCAAATGTGACAGATATGACTCATCTGAATCTTTGTCTAACGCAACAATCACTGCTAATTTGCCCGTAGTAAAGTACTGTTAGTATACATGCAGTAGTACCCTTGCAGAGAAAAGGCAAAAAAGGCACCGCAGACTATTTGTTGTGTCTTTCAACCTTCATACTGCAGTGATCCTATAGGCTGTGCATTAGTGTTGCATGGTGTGGTGTAAACAAATAATAACAGGAGTGTAAAGGTCACTGTAGGGGTGTTATTTCAAGTCTACAGGGCTCTAATTGTGAAACAAACTATTTAGAAAGTCATTGTCAAGACTGTTTTTTTGTGCCCCAGCTATAAAATATTCAGTTTATTGATATGAAATATTACTAAAATCAGAAATTTACCGATCGCAGTCGGGTCTGGAACCAACTAACCGTGATAAACGAGGGACGACTGGAGGGCAGAGCAGAGTAGCCGTGAGCCTGAGGCAACAGTGCTCTCCAGCATTTGATTCAGGTTGGAAAACAAAGTGTCACACTCCGCCACTTGCCTCCTCTGCACCCTTGCAAGGTTGCAGCTGGTGGAAGCATTTGACCAGAGGTCCAAGGCTAATCTTTTTACCTGGGCTTGTTTGTGTGCAGCATACATCACTTCACAATCGTATTAAGCGGGTACGTCCTCAGCCAAAAGCAATCAGCGACAAATTTATGTGACGCGCTTGTTGCTGAGGTAAGAGACAGACTTAAACTAGGAAAGGACAGTGCCTGTTGTGCATGTGTGTCCACCCTTTGATGCAATCCAGTTCTGAAGAGCTGTACAAATTGGACTGACCTGATAAAGTGACTAAATTTTCCAGTTGAATTTGTCTTTAGTAACATTTATGATTTTATCATTCTTTATCTTAATATTACACAGGAGCGATTTGTAATATAGTGTTGTTTTTTTATTTACCGAAACTTGTTTCCTTATCTGGCAATAAAATGAGTGTTATCAGTGTGCCAATTAATTATTTGTATAATTAATAACCATCACCCTTTTGTGACAAGCATAATCATGTTCAATGTTTAATGAAAAGACATGGTCATGCAAAATAAGTGTAAATGTAATATCAAATTTAATATCATTTTTACTCATATTGAATGAGTAATATTTTGTACACACAAACTCCAAGTGATGAGCCAGGTTTCCGAGTATGTGAACTCAACATTTCACTGGGTAGATCTCAAAGGCGTAAATTGCCACTGCGTTGTCGGGGAGCAAACATTAGCCAGGATGAGCCATGCAAAATATAGACAATTACCGAACCCAGATCCCTCTTCTTCCCCTCTCGAGGCTGAGGTGGGCCACCTCTGTGTTTCACTGGCACCGTTGGGTTTTCGGGTCCATACAGAGCTGCCGCAAATGTCTAAAAGCAAATCAGGAGATGCAAAAACATTTTTGTCCCCCAATGTGGGCATGATAAAAAAAATCATTAAGAACCACTGAGGTAATATAATGTTAGGTAGTAACTTGTTATGTTTTGTGCCATTACTGCCACCTAGTGAGCAGAATACTACATCCATCCATCCATTTTCTATGCCGCTTATCCTCATTAGGGTCTCCCATGGTATGCTGGAGCCTATCCCAGCTAACTTTGGTCACCGTTCAATTGCAGGACAGACAAACAAACATTCACACTCACATTCATACCGATGGACAATTTAGAGTCGCCAATTAACCTAACATGCATGTTTTTGGAATGTGGGGGGAAACCGGAGTACCCGGAGAAAACCCACACACGCACGGGGAGAACATGCAAACTCCACACAGAGATGCCCAACGGAGATTCAAAGCACATATCACTCGTATCTTAATATGTTTTGACTAATAAATAGTCTACCACGAAACAGGGATAATCTATTAATCATTTCATTCCTGGGAGAGAAAAAAAACGTGATATGGCGAGGGAGTGATAATTGAACCGAGATACTGCCAAGGAGGACTTGCAAAAACATGCAAACACATCGGGAGAGCGAGCGGCCGCAGTGTCCATCTTGCTCCTTCAGAATTATTAGATTATTTTTGTATGATTTCTTTGGCAGGAAATAATAATTTGTTCTTACATTTAGACAAAAAAACGTGCACGCATGCACAGTAACATACAAGGCTTCATTTTTAAACCTAACTGAAACAATTGCAAACAACACAAGCGGTCTATTGCAAATACACCGTCCCCACCACCGATGTGTGTTGATGGATTGGAGGGGAATTAGTGTGCTTGACGTCACTAACGGCAAACAAATGAGCGTATAAAAAGACAGAAGCTTTTGTCTGGAAAAAAAAAAAACCCCAAGGTTCTGGAGGCAGGCTTCGGCAGCACAAGACATTCGTTTGCACCTCAACCCATCCTTTCTCGGACTTGGCAAAAAAAGAGGCAAAGAGAAGACCTGACTCAAGATGCCCCTCTCGAGCAGCTCCACGTCCTCTTCCAAGAGCATTCGCAGAGCAGCGTCTGAGCTGGAGAGGTCGGACTCCATAACGGTAGGAAAAAACCTTTTAAAGGATTGTTTAGGGTTTGTTCTTTTAGTACGCTACGCGCAGATAAGTGACCATTACGCACCAGTGTGTCCAATGCGCATCCAAAATTGCGCATGGGAAATTTGATGTCTTATCAAAAAATATGCTTTATTCATTCGTGTGTTTCACTTTTTTTTTGTCTGCAAGACTCCATCATTGCTTTATTGTTTAAATGAAATTTTAAAAAGGCGACAAATTCCAACTGTGTGTAATTTTATTTTATTTTTTTCCGACAACGTTTGCGCAAAATCTTCAGGCTTTTCTCTGTCTGGTAACTGAAAGTCACGCTTGTTCAAGCTTGAAATAAATCATGCTGACGTGGAGTGTCAATCCCCTGGCTTATAATTATATTTTACGCAATGGGCGATGCGAGGCGCACCCAATCCAAATCCAAAAAGATTCCAAAGTGACCCATTTGATAATCCGACTCTGCAAACAAACAGACGTCTCCGTAGCATTGAAGTTCCCCTTTGAAACAGTCACAGAGGTTCCTGGGAAGACGGCAAAGCCTGATCGATGACGCGCGGAAGGAGCGCGAAGCCGCCGCTGCAGCAGCGGAGGTAGCGGAGGCCAGCGAGCAAATTGTGTTCGAGGAGGACGACGGAAAAGCCCTCCTCAACCTTTTCTTCACTTTGGACAGCAGCAAGACGTCTGTCCTGTCAAGGACTCTAAAGGTTTTTGAGGTACGGAAGCGCCCCCCCCCCCTTCCCATGAGCACCGAACGCGCGGCGGTTAATTGGAATGCCATCGTGTTGCTGTTGCAGACTTTCGAAGCAAAGATCCATCACTTGGAGACACGGCCGTGCCGCAAGCCCAAAGACAGCCTTCACAGCCTGGAGTACTTCGTCCGCTTCGAGGTGCACCTCTCAGACGTCGGCACCCTCATCGGCTCCCTCAAAAGGACTGCAGAAGACGTCAAGACCACCAAAGAAGTCAAATGTAAACGCTTTTCACTGCTTCTCTTCAAGGTGCACCTCAACGAATTCGAATATCATATAACACACTTTCAGAGGACAACTTAGAGATTGACTACACACAGACATGTATTTCGTAATTTTTCTAATTATTTTGATGATTATATCTTGCAGCCAGGGGCGGTTCTGGCTTGAATGATGGGAAACCCCCACCCAGGGTGCCCCCAGTAGTGCGAATGCGTAATATGTAAATGTAGAAATATTGACACTACTGTAAATGCATAACATAAAAATGTACATGACTGGTTCATTCATTCATTTCACTTTCTATGCCGCTTATCCTCATTAGGGTTGCGGGTATGCTGGAGCCTATCCCAGCTGACTTTGGGCGAGAGGCGGGGTACACACCGGACTGGTCGCCAGTTAGTCGCAGAGCACATATAGACAAACATTCACATTTCTGTATTTCTGTAATAATTAAGAACCACTGAGGTAATATAACGTTAGGTAGTAACTTATGTTTTGTGCCATTACTGCCACCTAGTGAGCAGAATACTACATCCATCCATTTTCTATGCTGCTTATCCTCCTTAAGGTCTCCCATGGTATGCTGGAGCCTATCACCGTTCAATCGCAGGGCAGACAAACAATCATTCATACTCACATTCATTCCTATGGACAATGTAGTCACCAATTAACCTAACTTGCATGTTTTTGGAATGTGGGAGGAAACCGGAGTACCCGGAGAAAACCCACGCATGCAGACTCCACACAGAGATGCCCAATGGAGATTCGAACCCTGAACCTCTTGACTGCGAGGCCAATGTGCTACCCACTCGACCACCGTGCGGCCCTAGACAACTGGTTTTCCTTACCAAATACTATTTTTGTAATCATATTAAGTAATACATTTGTCTCTGACCCTCTTCTTTTCCTCGTTTTTCTAAATTGATGTTCTCTTTTTGGTGTTTTGTTGACAAAAGTCACAGCACTTCATTGTCATCAATCAGTCAAGGCTAAACCCACACATATTGAATCGCAACTCCCTTTTTTAACTTTCACATTTCATTTGTGAAATAACCTGTTTAACCTGACTCATTCTCTCATTCAACTCTCATTCAATTGCTAACACTTTATGTTGAGGTGCTTGTAATAAGCCCTAATAAGTGGTAGTTAAAGTGAATAGGGTGAGAGGTTTTGCACTGGTCCCACTTTAGATCCAGTAGCTGCAGAGCAGCATTGTTAACGGTTAATAAGTACGTAATTATGCCTTCATTATTTCCAATAAGGCTCTGTTCCTGCTTTAAAAATCCACTTAGCTGCAAAGCAGCATTGTTAAATGTTAATAACTACGTAATACCAGAATTTTTTAGCCTTTAATATTTTTTTTAGCATTTATATATTCGTATTAATGCAAATAAGCATTTATTTGTATAACACAAGGCTTATTATCTATAAGTACTTATTACAAGCACCTTAATAGGTACCGTTTAACTTCAAATCATTTATACAGCACCAAATCTCAAGGTACCTCATGATCTCTCGCTCCTCATAAATAAAAAGGAAATCAATTGAAATCAACTGAACCCCACATGAGCAAGCAGGTGGCAACAGAGGCAAGGAAAAAAGAAGAAACCTTGAACAGAAGGTCGTTTGTTTTGACTGCTTGGTTAGGATAGGACAAAATAGAGTAGAGTTTACTTTTAAATAAAGACAGGGTGTCTACCCCATTCCATTCCATTTTCTTCCGCTTATCCGGGTCCGGGTCGTGGGGGCGGCAGTTTCAGTAGGGAAGTCCAGACTTCCCGGTCTCCGGCGACCTCTTCCAGCTCCACCGGGGGGACGTCAAGGCGTTCCCAGGCCAGCTGTGAGACATAGTCCCTCCAGCGTGTCCTAGGTCTTCCCCGGGGCCTTCTCCCGGCTGGGCATGCCCAAAACACCTCACCAGGGAGGCGCCCGGGAGGCATCCGGACTAGATGCCCGAGCCACCTCAACTGGCTCCTCTCGATGTGAAGGAGCAGCGGCTCTACTCTGAGCTCCTCCCGGATGGCCGAGCTCCTCACCCTAAGTCTTAGGGTGAGTCCAGCCACTCTACGGAGGAAACTCATTTCCGCCGCTTGTATCCACGATCTCGTTCTTTCGGTCATGACCCATAACTCATGACCATAGGTGAGTGTGGGAACGTAGATCGATCGGTAAACAGAGAGCTTTGCCTTCCAGCTCTGCTCTCTCTTCACCACGACGGTTCGGTACAGCTTCCGCATTTTTGCGGAACTCACTCCCAACCCGGTGTCTACCCCGCGGATTGGGATTTGTATCATAATTGATATTATTATTGCCCCATCATCCAACCAGACATGCTTAAGTTACATTTTATTGTTGCATTTTCTTCATGTCCAAAAAGGAGTAGAAGGAACCAGAGCTAATCCTATTACTAATAATGCATTCACATTGTAAGTGAATCCAAATAGCGGATTCAAGGCATGCAACATTATTCCTACTGTAACATTTATACAGATACTGAGAAATTGGTGACCCAATACTTTTTCACAGTCATCTGATTCTTACACGTAATATTTTACAGATTATATTTACACACATTACACAATATTACTCAGGACCCTGCCGTTACTTTATTTAGATGAGATGACATAAAACTTGGCCACGAGCCCCTGGGTGTTTGCATTCGAGGAATTAAACATTAAATATTTGCTTCTGTGTCCACAAACTGTTTTTATAGTTACCTTGTTTGCACAATATATCAATATTTAACTTGATGTTGACCTTTTCCCATCCTTTCTTCCAGTTCACTGGTTTCCAAAGAAAATAGCAGACTTGGATAAATGTCACCATCTGGTCACCAAATTTGATCCAGACTTTGATCATGATCATCCCGTAAGTCGAGGCCCTTGCGTGACGATCCCGGCAAAACAATTGTTTTTAATGTCGTGACCAAGAAAAACGGCTTGTGATATTTGATTTGAATAGGGTTTCACAGACCCAGTCTACAGACAGAGGAGGAAAATGATTGGAGACATTGCCTTTGGATACAGACAGTAAGCGATATCTAGTCCTCTACAGTATACCGTATATTCCGGAATAATGAAGAATAACGTCACCGCTGTTTGTCCACAGTGGGGAGCCAATTCCGAGAGTGGATTATACAGAGGAGGAAATTGGCACATGGTGAGGGCCGCCGTACATTTTCATTCAAAGTTCTCCTACTTACACAAACATGTCGCAACGACACAGTTAGCCCTCGGTGCTGTTTCATTGCATCCACTCCGTGCCCACGGAGCATGAGACTGTGACAGCAGGTTAGGTGATGTTTCTTTCATGGCTTTGTGAACAACACTTTCAAAACATTTGACTGGAGCATCCTGTAATTTGAGCACATTTTTCAGACGTGGACTTCACTTTCTGTTCAGTTCAAGCTTGGTTCATGTAGAATGCCTTGGCAAGCACCAGGGTCTCTGCTACCAGTAATTGATCGTGGCGGTGCGCCGCTACAAAATAAAAGCATCCACGCCTTAGTTTTTTTTTTTTTCTTACTTGAAAACAGTTTTAAGTAATGTATTGTATGAAGATAACTTATTTGCGTACCACAATTACTTTGAAACCTATTTAAAGTATCATAAAAATGTTTCACTGCGCTTTATTATGATAAGCATGCACCAAAAACGCCTCTCTGCCTTGCTGGCACTCATGCATATGTGACAAGATATGTCACACGTCTTGTGTTGACTCCCACTTTGCTTCTTACAATTGGAGAACGAACAATAGCCCGTAAAATGTGTAGTCAATTGACGACAGCTTGTCACATCCCAAGCCTATCTTTGCCAGCGTGTGTCATCTCTCATCTTTGAATGTCATTTGACCTTGTGGCCTTTTTTTTTTCTCCACCTGATATTGACTGGCTGGCGGCATCTAACTGGTTCATTTTCGTCCCAGGGCGAGCTACAAGCTCATGGGAAACATCAACTTACTTTTTTAAGTATCACCTAACAATCCTGCTCTCTTGTTATTATCATTGTTCTATAGCACAAAAAGCTTTAGACAGTGACGCTATCACAGCCCTCTTAGACAGGTAGCACGTAAAATACCAATAGCTCACCAGTTGGGTAGTTCACCAAAGAATATTTGCTTCACCTGTTTGTATTTTTGCAAGTGTTCTATTCAAACAGGATGCCTGTATTTAATGACAAACGAGCACACTGAGTGGAGATGTGGGGAAAGGTGTAAACAAAAATAATATTTAATTGTTGACAGTCGCATAAAACACAGATAGCATTATCTTTGTCAAAGTAGATTTAATAGATAAATAGTGATTTAATAGAGCTCCAAGTTGGATACACCTGTGATATGATAACCCAGGACAGATTTCTACCCAAAAAACTAAAATTTGTATTGTTATTGTTGTGTTATGTCGAAGTAAATATATTATTGAAAATTTCATTTCCCATGTATTTGCGTCACTCTAAAACTAGCATCAAATTAAATTCAGGGTTGCGTCTAATAGTACAAATAGTACTTTGGTACTAGTCTGTTCTAGCTTTCAGCAACTTTGCCATTAAATTAAAACAGTTTTGCAATGTTTTCGGTTCATGTTCGGCTGGTTGTTGAAAAATGTTAAGACAAAAGTCATAAAAAATTGTCAGAAAAATTCATATGCAGGAGCAGCAGGACACAGCTGTGATAGTCCAATGCAGCCCACCACCACCGCTTCAAAAATCTTAGGGAAAACAATGAGAACTTAGTGAAATATACAAAAATCACCAACATAGTGCTGTATTATGTTTGAAATGGACCACCTTCCAACAACAAAAGGTACAAAACATTCATTCATTTTCTATGTCGCTTATCCTCATCAGGGTCGCGGGGATGCTGGAGCCTGACCCAGCTGACTTTGGGCGGGAGGCGGGGTACACCCTGGACTGGTCGCCAGGCAATCGCAGGGCACATATAGACAAACAAACATTCACACTGTAATGGACAATTTAGAGTCGCCAATTAACCTAACATGCATGTTTTTGGAACAATGACTCCAAAACAATGGCAAGTCTAGCCATAGCAAATTACCCAAACATGATACGAAGCCCATGTTAAAATGTGTTAGACATGCCACAAAAATGCTGTTTTCAGATTGGTTAGGTTTGTTTTGTTTGTTTTGGTTTGGTTTTGAATACAGTTTGCTGTATTTAACTTTTAAAGTAGACCCATTCAGTCATTAAAGAACTGAAATTTGCTGAAATAAGCATCGAGTCCACATGAATTAAACAAATGTCCGAATACAGATAAAACATTATTGGCCTAAAAAAGCATCAGGGCAGTCAGTTTTTGCTTGTATATGAGGATATCACATATTACTTCATCTACTATCAGGCGGGAAGTCTTCTCCACCCTGAGGGACTTGTACTCCACCCATGCCTGCCGTGAGTACCTCGAGGCCTTCCGTCTGCTGGAAAGGCATTGTGGGTACAATCCAAACAACATTCCTCAGCTGGAAGATGTGTCCCGCTTCCTTAAAGGTAAAGATGGAGGATCAGATAATGTAAAGATACAAGCAAAGCTTACGTGTGGCTAACCCACTGCTGCTTTCCTCTTATCGCATGACCCAACAGAGCGGACTGGCTTTAAGCTGCGTCCAGTGGCAGGTTTGCTCTCAGCCAGAGATTTCCTCGCCAGTTTGGCATTCCGGGTGTTCCAGTGCACCCAGTACATCCGACACGCCTCCTCTCCTATGCATTCCCCAGAGCCGTGAGTACACTTATGCAAGAAATACCGAGTGTCTACACTGAGCATGCTTTGTCAGAAGACAAGGTCCTCGTCATACATGTCCAATAAAATCCTTATGCAAGAGACAAAGTAAGAATTACTCCCAATTTCAAATGCATGATTGTAGACTACCACTATGCATGGCACAAGACATACAGTAGTTCTCCCTGTGCATGTGTGGCACAGTCCAAAAGCATGCATGTTAGGATAATTGGAGTCTGTAAATTGTCTACTGGTGCGAATGTGAGTGTTTGTTGAAGAGGTTTCAGGTGTGGAGTCTCCTAATTTATGTCTCAGCTGGGTGTGTCTCCCGGGGGTGGTCACTTTACGAGCGTTGTCATTGGCAGGCTTGGCTGATGAACGACCGTCCGGCGTAAGAATAGTTTATTTAGCTGCCTGGTGGCAAACTGGTTCGTGAGTGGTGAATCTCCTTACCGACATTTTGCACATGCGACAACCTGGAGGGAGCCCTGGCTGCCTCTACAGCCATTGCTGCCATTTCGACAGAATAAACTGCTCTGCTGGGAAGAAGTTAAAATAGTTGTTTTTGATTCTACACTCATATTGGTACTTGTCTTGTATATTTCTTACCTACCTTTTGTGTGTTCAGTTGCTGTGTGATGATTTTTGTGTTCTTCCTCAGATGACACCGTGAGTTGGATATACTGAGTAATGACCTCCTGCAATTTCCGATGGGTAGACAAGCTCGTCATGATTTCTCTTATAGCCCGTGGTTGGCTCCTGGCAAAAAAATTGTATATTAAAAATGGAGACACCAAATAATTTCAGTAAGGAAAGATACCGTGTCAAATTGGAAAAGCTCTCTCTAAACAGACAGGAGGATTTGGGCTTTCATCGATTGTCTGCATACAACAATGTCCTAACATCTCTCCCTCTATGACTGTCTCAATCAATGGGAAGAGTGGCTACTAACGACCTATTGTCATGCACAAGAGTCGTTCACCAGCCACATCAGGCAACACCGATTACAGCAACTCGTTACAGGGGATCAAATTTAGAACTAAAGAAGACCGTTTTACCTCACCACTAGTCCAAAGTCAGCTGGAAAAGGGTCAAGATCACCTGTCACCTTAATGAGGACAATCAGCTCTGACTCGAATGAGCACAATAGATGGAAGGATGGATAACCATTTGCCCTGTGCCCGAAGTTGTTCTGTCTATAGCCCCATTCAGAAGTGTGCAAGGCAAACATTACATTTTATGAAGTACAGAAAAAATCCCCACGAACATCAGTTAATACATTGCACCAAACCAATTACAACTTATGGTTTTGTACATAAGAATGAGGGAGCTAAATGACATTCACACGTCATTTATTAGTCAAACTGCCATTTTTAAAGGTTGTTTTCACTCCTTTTCCGTTAAGCGACTGCGTCCATGAACTTCTTGGCCACGTCCCCATGTTGGCAGACCGCACATTTGCACAGTTCTCCCAGGTAAGACTGTGATCAAATCGAATCAGGATCCTAATGTCCTAATGTATTATAGCAGAGTGTTTATGATTGTGCTTGACGTTAACTGTATTGTAACCCACTAAACACCCCACTGGCGGTGTCAACTAAAACGCTTTATCTCTGAGAAGACAGAATTTGTAATAGAGCTCTTGTATTGGATCTCATTAGTTTGTGCATGTGAGTATACATTTGTGGCTTGCCCGTGTAAAATTGGATTATTTTGTGCAGAATCTTGGCCTGGCATCTCTAGGCGCTTCAGACGAAGATATTGAGAAACTATCCACAGTAAGACCAACAACAGTTCTCGTGTGAAACAATCTTGTGCAGTAGATGAATAATTCATTTGGAGTCCACTCTGGTGCGTTTTGTTTTCTCGTACACCGTCTTTGTGTTTCCAATATCAGCTTTACTGGTTCACTGTGGAGTATGGTTTGTGCAAACAAAATGGTGAAGTGAAGGCTTACGGAGCCGGACTACTTTCTTCTTATGGAGAGCTTGTGGTATGTGAAGTATGCACTGTATGTTCTTTGTGTGTGTATGAATGTAACAATCAAACGCACCCTGTGTGCAGCACTCTCTTTCTGATGAACCAGAGACGAGAGAATTCTATCCTGAAGTCGCAGCAGTGCAGCCCTACCAAGACCAAACATACCAGCCCGTCTACTTTGTATCAGAGAGTTTTTCCGATGCAAAGGAGAAATTCAGGTACTGTATTCTTATCTGGGCATGCAACGTGCACATTTGGAGAAGGAAGCAGCAGAAAAAAAAGACAGAGAAGAAGAAGGTTATGCGAGTACAAGGGTTGAAAACAACCACCAAACCCCAGAGGCTATAGCCTTTGGTAGGTCAGCCAGAAGACAGCTGTAGTGCAGTGTAGGGTATTTCACCAATGTAGGCCCTCTTACCTAAGCAAGATAAGGTTTTATTTGGCACACACTTCAATGCTGCCCTGCAAAACAGGTAGCTTTGGTGAGTGTTTTGGCAGTGTTTAGTCATAGTCCAATCAAAAATAGCAATAATGATTAGCAAAACAGAATCATATAGTGTATTTCAAATGTCAATAGTACATTCCAAGTTCTGTAGGAAAGCCAAGTGAAACATTTATGCACTAACTTTTGTTTTCTCAACTGTCTTTATCGTAAACTCTGATCAGAACATACGTCGCTGGTATCCACCGCCCCTTCTCAGTGAAGTTTGATCCATACACCAGCAGCATCGAGGTTCTGGACAACCCCTTGAAGATCCAAGGAGGCCTGGATGGAGTAAAGGATGAGCTGAAGATGCTGACAGATGCTCTCAGTGTTTTGTCTTGAGAACGCAGCATTTCAGTGTGGGACGTTGTCCTTATCTGCTGTTATTTGCTTTCTCTCTGCCGTGTCATCGGAGCTGTTACTGTATGTTCATCATGTCCATGATGCTGTTTAGAATGGATTGTTGTAGCTGGGCAACAAGACTACAACTACAAAAACCTCAACGTCGGCATTCAAGATGATGTTTCCAAAGATGTTCAGTGCCTGTCTTAGTGTTAGAGGCAATGGTGGCCATCTGGGCTGTCAAAGAACTTGTGTCATAATGGTAGATAATTAGAAATTATTATTTTATAATCAGATTTAGACATAATTGAAGTACGGTCGTCCCTGGCTATACCGCGGTGCGAACATTGCTCCCTTGCTCAATCACGTTTTTTTAAAAATTAATTAATTCTTAAATGATTGCTGTTTTGTGGTTAACTATAGCCTATTATTAGTAAAAAAAGATATACTATTATAGTTATGTATTCAAATATAACTTGCAGTACACCACAGATGCAAAGTCCGACATGACATAGTGAAAAAAACTTTCTCCTCCCACTCTGTGTGCAAGTGGAATGACTACTCTGTGCTTCTTCCCCACTCGGTTGCAGACCCATTCTTCAGTTTACAGTAAATAAATGGGATAGGCTAAAGAGTTAGCTCCGTAGCTTCTCTTGTGTCACTTCAGCGATGTGGTGTAAACAAAGAATTGCAGGAGTGTAAAGGTGACTAAAGAGGGTTATTCCATGTCACGAGGAGTGACATGGAAAATGTTCAATCTTTTAATATCGCATGTTATCTTGTGGAACTTCACTTATGGGAACCAATGAACCACGATATACGAGGGGCGGCTGTAGTTGGTACTGTAGATATTCAAATCTAATTTCAATGCATCTCTAAGCAGAATAAATCGAATAAATACATGATAAATGTGAATTACGTGTTTTGGCTATTACCAACTCAAAAGGGTGGTTTATGTATCTTTGCCATTCATGTCTTGCTGTCTAAACGTGTGATTTAAAAAAAATCCTTCCCTTCACGTTATGAGCTGTTTGTTCCTTCAGCAAAATGTCGACCAATAAAATATCATTAATGACTATGATGTGATTGAATTTGTTTCAACGTAAAACTTTAGTACAATACTATAACACACATTAAAACTTTGTTGCAACAGAATTGGATTGCATATCACTTACTCACTGGCCACATCATTAGATACAGCCTCACGATACCAATGGGATCCATCCATTTTCCATGCTGCTTATCCAGTACAAGAAATGTACTTTTATTGACAGTGTAGTCATTTACTATTATGGTTTTAGTTAAATACATGGTGTCGAATGTATACATATTGTAGTCTCACCGTCTCTGAGTATTGCGTAAACGAATTGTGAGGGTCTGGAGGGAGTCCTCCATCAGAAAGACTTTCAACTCTCACCTCCGGGAGAGCTTTGACCGTGTTCCGAGTGAAGCAGCGGACGTTGAGTTTGGCTCCATCGTCTGAGATGTGGCCCTTTATGTGGTCGGTGCCTGTCGTGGGGGTATTCCCAGAACAGTAGTCCAATCAGAACTTTTTGGTTCATGGGACTCCAGAGGCATGCCAAGCAGTTTGTGCCTCTGGGAATTGCTGAGGCAAAAACTCAAATGAGACAGGAGTCGGGGAAATCCATGGACAACAACTTCCGGACGGCCATCAAAGACATTTTGGATCTGCCGTCTCAGGACGGGAAGCAGTACACAGTCAGCACCGTGTATTGTATGAGGACCGGGTATGTGGAAGCAGCCGTTTTGGGACTTCCTGGTGGGCTCTTCTATCTAAGGGGCTGAGTTTGCCGAGGCAGTTAAGAAACTTTGGTAGGCAAGGCCCCGGAGGTGGATGATATCCGCCTAGAGTTCCTTAAGGCCCTCAATACTGTGGGGGGGTTGTGGGTGAGGGGGCAGATTGGGGTGGTGGACCCCCTTTTTAAGAAGGGGGGCCAAATGGGGTGTTGCAACTGTGGTATCACACTCCTCAGCCAACCTGGTAAGGTTTATTCAGGGGTTCCGGAGAGAAAGATGTGCTGGATAGTTGAATCTCCAATTGTAGTGTGGTTTTCGTTCTGGTCACGGAAGAGTGGACCCACTCTACACTCTCGGCAGGGTCTTTGAAAGTGTATGGGAGTTTGCCCCACCAGTCGACATGTGTTTTGTGGACTTGGAGAAGGCATTTGGGCGTGTTCCTCAAGGAATCCCAAAGGTACTCCAGGAATTTGGGGAGCTGGACCATCAAAGTCAGGCGGTTTGCTCGCTCTATGACCAGTGTCAGAGCTTAGTCCGCATTGTTGGCAATAACTCAAACTCGATTCCAGTGAGGATTGGACTCTGCTACAGATTCTGTTCTTTTCTGGACAGAGTTTCAAGGCCCAGCCAGAGTGTTGAGGGGGTGGTGACTGCAGGATTGGGTCGCTGCATTTTGCAGACAATATGGTCAGGCCGGGATTTTCTAGCTCTCATTGTGATATACTACCGAGTAATCTGCTGCCATGCAAAAATCAGAACATTAAAATGATAAAAGATTATATTAATTTACTTATTTTAAAAAGCACAACTAATTAGACTAATTATGACTTAATTCTGTCATAAAACACCATTTGGATCAGTTTTTCATTAGACTGGAATTGTATTACTAATACATTTATTCATTCATTCATTCATTTTCAATACCGCTTATCCTCATTAGGGTTGCGGGGATGCTGGAGCCTATCCCAGCGGACTTTGGGCGAGAGGCGGGGTACACCCTGGACTGGTCGCCAGTCAATCGCAGGGCACATATAGACAAACAAACATTCACACTCACATTCATACCGATGGACAATTTAGAGTCGGCAATTAACCTAACATGCATGATTTTGGAATGTGGGAGGAAACCGGAGTATCCGGAGAAAACCCACACACGCACGGGGAGAACATGCAAACTCCACACAGAGATGCCCAACGGAGATTTGAACCCAGGTCTTCCAGATCTCCTGACTGTGTGGCCAATGTGCTAACCACTCAGCCACCGTGCGGCCTAATACATTTATACATATATAAATTGTGTGCCAAATGGGCCAAATACTTGGGTGCTCATTGATAGCTGAAAGTTTGTTTACTTGTAAACAGTAGATATCGTCATGTATTGTTGATATTGTTATACACCTGTATTGTACTACACCATACTGAGAGGTGTAACATTGTACTGCATTTTGTGACCTGTGACCCGTCACTGCTCCATGCACTACATCTGTTAGCCACGAGATGGTGCTGTGAAACAATACTAACGCGTGTGGCCCTGCAGAACTGTGAAGACCTGCTGTGGAACCCTTGTAATGCACCTCTAGATGTCAGTGTGAGGATGACTGTTTGCCCACATCCTCATCTGCTGCACAAGGTAAGCTTATATAAGAGAGTCGCTTCATTACAAAAAAGTTTGTGCTCTTATTTATGAATCACTCACTCCAGTTCACATTGCGACCTCTAAGGCGACTCGTTGACTTCGAGAGTGATGTAATTTCAATTAGACATCCTTCTAAGGCCATGATGGGTGTTGTTTCTCACCTCTTCTTTCACACAGGGGGAGCTGCACCTTCTATGACCCCTTCCCAGGCTCCCTGGGCCGTCAGTGGATCACGGAAGAGGCGCTGCATCAACATCCTCCCGCCGGAGGCTGCACCTCACCTTGACATTATTATGACGTCACCACACGGTTTCAATAATGAGCATCAACGCAAATCATTCATTCAATGACCTCCCGTGCGTAAAAGTCCCCTCCCGTGCGTAAACGTTATCATGAGTTGTGTTTGTCGTTTAATAAACATTTGTGAACCCTTTCTGTCGTCTTTCGGGCACTTTCGCGTAAGACATCGACATGTTTTTTTTTAAACCGTGCGGTGAGGAGCAGAGGAGGAGCGAGGGGTGGAGTGTGTGTGTGTGTAAGTGGGCGTGTTTTGGTATATAATACTTCTCCCTGAGAAGTTTTGCCTGTCGCCTCGGTCTCTGGGACAGCCTTTCACACACCATCTAACTAACAGACTGGGAAACTAACTCACCTGCAAACACACCCAAGCACCAAGTAAGGCCAGCCCTTTTTTCGTTACCCCCCCTCCCCTCCTCCTCCCCAATTTTGTTACTACTGCCGACTGACATGGAGACCCTGCGATCCAGACACGGACACAACACACTTTGCCTCACCTGCAGAAAAACGGAGCACAGCAGAATGAAGGTAAGCAGGAGATGGTGCACACTTTATCCGCTTTGAAGCGCTGATTGACAGTTTTTTGCCTTCCAAAAAAATCCACATATGTGCATGACCGGGGCAAAGTTAAAGGTACGTGGGTGTCAAGTGGACTGAATGAACATCGGTGTTGTTTCATGAAAAATTCTAGTGGAAAGCATCCGAGTGTAGGAATTTGGGGTGATTTGGTGTGCTGGATGGTGCAGGACTTGGAGCAAACAGCTGGTCTTGTTTGCCGGCAGATAGGGGGCGGTAGGCGAGGGTCATTGAGCTCGATAAGAGTGAGCAAGGAAGGGGTGGGGGGGGGTGGATAAGTGCTGAGTCTTGCTTTTCTGATGGTTAACTATCGAGCGACCTCTCCTGCAAATTCTGGCATGTTGTGCAAGAGGTAGAAAAAAAAAGGCACGGTCTAAGTTTCCCCATCCACTAGAGGTATTTACCCCCTTCGGGTGCGGAGTTGTGACAGTTGGGCGACAAAGCTTTTCCTTGCGCTCTTACGCGCAGCAAAGTCGGGGTTGTTTTTGAGCTCGGGTGATACCAAAGAACCGCGTCGTGCCAAACAGATCGATCCCAATCCCAATGAAGGGCAACGCCAGGCTGTCATGGCAGTATTGTTCCATGTAACCTCTAATGCCTGTACAATTAACCTTGTGTGTGTGTGTGTGTGTGTGCGTGTGTGTTTGCAGGTCAAGATGATGTCTTCATTCAGTCGTGCGCTACTCTTTGCACTGGCTCTCAGCCTCTATGTGGTGGAGATGACCTCGGCCGAGACGCTGTGCGGGGGAGAGCTTGTAGACGCGCTGCAGTTCGTCTGTGAAGACAGGGGCTTCTATTTCAGTACGTTTTTTTT